>SKCR01039835.1:0-75206 GCA_019454045.1 Zanthoxylum bungeanum
GCTGAGGAAAGGTTTTCGTCAGCGGATTTGTTTGTTTATCGTTTGACGCGATTTATACGATCATCACATCGCCACGATGTATGATCCGAACGAATCAGATGATATAGTAGTATATATCTGGATCGTCGATGAGACCTTTAATTCCTTAGCCTATGCTGACGCCTAGCTCAGCTGCTAACAGAACTTTATCTAATCTTATTAGATTTATTTTCGACCCAGACGGTCTTCTATTGCTGCCTCAGCTGCAGCAATAATCCGCATTTGTTGTTTATTCGGCAACAGTTATCTTGCTAGGAAGATTTCCAGCTCACTGTCCCTGTTATTCAAACTTTATAGTACCGTAGTATTTTAATTGTTTGGAAACTTGTAGTAGTGATCCCAGTCACTTCAAGTTCTCATTCTCCATAGTTTAAGATAGCATCTTTAGTTCTCTGAGATACTAACAGATGTTCTCAACTTCAATCCAGTGACTATCACTTGGATTGACCCGATTGTGACTCCATATGCTCGAAGCGTATGGACACCAATACAGGTACATTTTAAATGTACAATTTCCCAGAGAGTGTTAACAACTCCAAATCTATCCCAGTAGACTCTTATTCCTTGAATAAAGGTTGTTACTCCCCAGAATTCTACGGAGAATTTCTATTGAAAGAATATCCATGAAAGCCAAGCTTTCACCAATTGTTTTATGGGAATTTCATTGTCAGTGTCCTCTCCCACTAACCTCCTTAATACACAAGAATTATTTCGTTTTGAGTTAAATCATAAACCATTATGATTATTTCAAAACGTCAGTTCCAAGAACCTATGCTTGCTTCAATCCAAACATGGATTGAATGATCCGCAAACCTTGTATGTCGGTTATACAAAATCGTCAGAATGTTATAAACATTCTCCAAAAGGTTTCCTTTTCAGAAAAGCGATTTTGATTTGTAACTGACATATTTCATAAATGAAATATACAGTTATCAACAAGCATCTTCAAAATGGATTTACCATGGCAACAGGTAAAAGGTTGAACCGTTATTAACACAATGTTGATAACGATACTTTTCCGTCAAAAGCCTAGCTTTGTACGTTGGTATGTTGCCATCCATGTATGTCTTCCATGAAGACGTATAATGTACCAATAGGCACAATGCTTTGTGTTACAACAACTAGTATCCATAATAGTCGTTATACATGGAATCCATTTCGGACTCATGGCACTTTGCCATAACAGGGAGTCGATACCTCGTATCACTTCCTCAAAACGTAGTCGGTGGATATACCTTCATAAGATTGACATCTTAATGAGGTTAGATCAGAAACCCATACCCTAGGTTGTTTTCTGACTCTATCCGATCTACCTGATTCTTGTGTATTTGAAGATTAATGGTACAGATTCATCATAGATGAATTGTTTGTGTTCCATTAAGGACTTCGTGCTTTGAATAGTATTACTCCGATTTTCATCGAGTATCACTATCCTCCCACTGACCACTGCATATCGGTATTCCTCTCAGGAAAACCGCATGGTGAGCAACAATCACATTGTTCTCATGTGGGATTTATAAGTACTATACTTATGGTTTCCCTTAGGATAACCTATATTGGCACTAATCCAATTTGGGTTCTTAGTTTGGTATCATCCAAACTTTATGCCTGGCATACCCAAATTATCAGGAATGAGAAACCTCGTTTCTTTCCTATTCATATCCTATATGATATCTGTCAAACAGATTTACATGAAACCTTATTCTAAATAAGTTTTGCACTGTTAATACATATCCTGTTGAAGGAAACAGTAGCTCAGAGCGACTCGCGAAAAACCTAATCATGTCCAACAAAACTTGGTTTTTAGTTCTGACACACCGTCAATTGACGTGTCTCGGGAGGAGTCCTCATATGAAAGAATACCGTACTCTTTCATGTACGTATGAAACTACTGCTTAAGTATTTACCAATACGGTCTTACCGTAGCGGCATAATACTACAGCCGACTGTTTGTATACTTCGTGTCGAAACTCAAAGTTTCGTATTTGTGTTCTTCAAAAGAAACACATAACCATAACGTGATGCCACATCCGTTAAGGTCACGAAATATTCATGTACACATCTAGCCAAGCTAGATATGGGCCCACTTACTTCACCATGAATAGGGTTTACAGATCGGTGGCCTTTACACTATTACCTAGTAAATAGTATTAGGTACTTTACCTAGTAAACTAGATTCGTAGACCTTATTTGAATAGTCAAATCAGTCCTAGTACCCACTCTTCAAAAGTGTGGATATACGAGTCTTGTTTAATTGTGTCCCAGACAACAATGCCACAAATAAGTCTCTATTGATCAAATCAATATGAGCTTATTTATTTGTCATTTTATATGTTTGAGATTTTATTTATATTCAAAATATAAATTCTGTTATTCACATCTAATGTGTTTATCTCGGTATCATCTTTATATAATAAAACACTTAGTGTTCTAGAATATAAAGGTTTTATCCGCAATGGATTAAACACTGATATACAGATAATGTCTCTAGTCAAACTAGTTACATTATAACAGATCCTAATTTAAGTACATACCCAAAGGGTAGTTCCTAAACTTAGGTATCCACGGTCGAAACAGCGACCTTCGTCCAGTTTCCGATTTGCAGAGAAATCTCGGTTTAAAGTCAGTATCCAACTCATAGCGGATTCTGAACATCAATACACATATTTTATGTACCACACTAAGTATTTAAAATCTAATTTCAATACCAGTAGTGAACATAACTTTGAAAAAATTTTTTAAAGTTAGAGCCTCGCCCTTTCTTTAACTCCTTCGTGTCTTCCATATCCAAATGGTAGTCGCTTCGGGATATGTCAATTATTTTTTCAATATTTCACAAACCTTTGGCCAAGCCTGGGTTTCGGAATATCGAAACGATATGCACCTTGTGCTACATGCCCAATTGCAAACTTTGACTTTTCTCCACTAGAATAGTCAATAATTCTCCAAGAATTATTAATTGCAATTTTAATACTTTTAAATCTAAAGATAGATTTATTATAAGTATATTAATTAAGCATTAAAGTCATCATCACTATAATCTTCCAAAGATTTTATGCTCTACTATTTGCTTAATTTTGGGCGTAACGTATAATAAGTTATTTTATCAAATAAAGTAACCTATTTTATTCCCAATTTGAAAATTAAATCATTTAAAATATTTTAATCCCAGATTATATTTTAAATATCCAACTTTTCAATTTCTTATCTTGATTACAATAGTCCAACTATTTAATCAACGATTAGTGGTACTATATATATTATAATGATTATAATAGTCCAACTATATAATCAAATATAATCCAAATTAATAACCTCAATTACATTGATTACTATAATCCAATTATAAAATCAACTGTAAACTGAAATTAATTAATTCAAATATATTGATTATATAATCCAATTATATATAATCAAGTATAATACAGTCCAACTGTTTATAAAACAACAATTTAAATATTAGTCCAACTAACATTTAATATTACGACGAAATAATTTAAATGAGAGCGCGTATGGCGAGTAATTGAACGAATGCTGCAAATTCAATACTTGCCTCCCACTATTTTTCGTCGAGCCTCTAACCCTCTGTCGAGTACTCGGGAAACCGTGTTTCCTAGTGGGCTAGGATCCCGTTAAAGTATCATACAATCTTGACTTTGGTCAAACAAAAATTGTATGATATTAACAAGGTAGATGTCGAAGATCAATTGGATCCCATCCAACTCCTAGATCCAGTAGGTGGACATCCAAGTCCGAAACATATATCTAATATATGCCTATATATCGAATATATACCCTACCCGTTTCCTCTGAATCAACTAGGCCTTGGCTTTGGCACAATAACAAACCTAGTGATCCCAGTCAGCGTGGACCCATTGACAGGGAAGCTTCGTAATCAAATGTCTATGGACAAGAAGTGGTCTTGACTTTGGCCAAAAACAAACCACAACTTGGACACGACACCGATATATAACAAAGCCTCGTGATTAAAGCACATCTTTGACTGACAAGGGCTTGACTTTGGTCAAAAAACAACCCCTGACAATCTCCGATCTTGAGCAAGAATCACTCAATGGAAGGAAATGATGCTTGATATTTAACGAGGGTTTTTCGCGTGCAAATTGGCTACCAATTTAATTATCTTTGTTAAGGTCTCATCATCATACACCCTTAAACATGCATTCTAAATACATAATAAAGCGTATATGAAAATAAATAATAATGATATGCGGATGGATACTTACACATTGATCCTAGATCAAATCTCTCCCTTTCTCACTCAAGCAAACACTAGTATTACTTCTACCCGTTACACTATACTTCTAAAGAAACCTCATATACATAGAGGGGAATAGGTGAGAAGAGATATACAAGAGAACGAAGGTGAAAAGGCTGGACACGCAGGTCCAATTTAATAAATCAAATTTATTACAACAATTTCCAAAATTGCCCACCCATCTAATATCCATCCGATATACATTATTCATGCAACTCAACCACGTATTCACTCATATAAGCATGATATCAATCAATCAATCAAATTAATTAATCTGATAATTAGTGATCATCCAATGTTCAAACAACGATTTGATTTTGTTCGAGTCAAACTCGTTTTTGCGAATAAGTACTTAAAGTACGAATTTTAGAATTAAATTAAACTACACAATTAAATCCAATTCAATTTGTATTTAATTCTAATTCACTATTTAATTTCATATTAAATATCACACTTTATTAATAAACCTTTCACTAATTAAATTCTAAATTTAATTGTTACGGGTCTCAAAGCCCGATTAATATCCAATATTAATTTAATTAAAGTCTAATGGGCTTTAATTAATTTCTTAAGGCGTGGTCTTATGGTCAACTCGGGTCAAACCCGCAACCAAAGTCCAATCCGGGATTTACCCCATAAGCCTTTAATTAATTTTGGCCCATTAGGCCCAATTAAATTACAAAGGTCCATTAGTTGCATTTGGGCTTTATGGTTAAGGTTTTGGGCCCAATTGGATCCAATCCATTTTGCCTAAACCCAACTTGATAAAATCAAGCCCAATAGGCCCAATTACAACATTAGAAGCCCAAATCCAATTTAAGGCCTCAAATAATTAAATTACACAAATCCAATTTAGCAATTTAATTACTTAAAGTGCATTACATGATTAATCAACTAAATCAACATTTCCAAAACACTAAATTAGTCCAATTAATCATACTCAATTTCATCATCACATGTCCAACACATTAAGATTAAAATCAAAATCATTACATGCTCACTTTGTTCTCGGCAATGGGTTAATACATGTCCGATTTGTTTCAATCCAATTAAAAACAATTCGACATTAAATCAATATACCCTAATGATTTTCAACACATCCAATGTTTCAAAAAATCAAAATTCACCAAGAACACAAAGGGGCATAACTCTCGGCCAACACATCAAAATTGGGGGGGAAATTTGTTCCAAACAATATTAATCAAATTGATCCAACCAATCATCAATTAACATGTATTAAGCACTTACTATCATCCAATTTCATAATTGCAGGCTCAAATCAATTTTACCCAATTTAAAGTTTCATGACATACTTGGCAATTTGGGGATTTTTCGTCCAAATCGAATTCAATCCAATTGATTCCGCAATTGACGTTAAATCTTCATCCCGAATGATTTCCAACACTTCCAATTGTCAAAAATCAAAAATCCCAAGACAATTAAATCATTAAAGTTTTCGGCCAAGGTAGTAATTTGGGTAAAAAATGATCCAATCATATTTTCATCAAATTGACCTAATCAATCTTCAATTCAAACACAATTAAGCATACAAATCCATCCAATTTAATTTATCATGCTCAAATTCAAGTTTGCCCAAATTTTAGCCCTAACATTTTTCATGCTTTTAACCTAAGCTCTTGATGCCATTGTTGGAGTTTCTAGAGGTCCCAAGATCAAAACTCAAGCATGAATCATAAGCGAATACAACGATTTAAGTGCGGAATACTTACATCGAGCGGTTGAGAGACGATTTGGCAACAAAAACGAACTGAAATTTTGCTCACTGCCCACTGCTCATGTGCGCCCACTGCAGCAGTTTGTGCTTCTGTTTTGCTCCATTTTGATCAAGAAAAACGAGCTCCAAGCTTCATCAAAATGTTCCTTGCTCATGGGTATACTTCCCTTATCACCTTGGCATGATCCCGGAGTGTGCTAGCACTCTTGTTTTGCCACAAAACGCACTGCTTCCCTCCATTTTGTTCACGGTAGTCCAAGAAAACCAGAACAGAAAATGGCGTGAGAGAGGAAGAGAGGAGAAGAAGAGGAGAGAGTTTGCTTTTTCAATTTCATTTTCGACTTTTGTTTCAAAAACACGTAAGTCAAGTAAAATAAAAGCAATGATAATGTATCTAATACCAAAATGAATTTTTTAAGATAAAAAAACTCTTCAAAAACGTGAAAAGTTTTCCCTCCAAAAGAAAATTCATCATATGCCATCATTACCTCACATTGAGAATAGAGACAATGTATCATCCCTCAAATGTGTCTAGATACATCCATCATCTATTCGTGTCAAGTAATGAGATATCGCGATGTGATTTGCGGATTCCACCCGTTTCAAAATACGAATGTGTCCGCAAACACTTTCGGGCCCAAATTCGCTAATTCCGAATTAACTAATTTCCGTCGCGACGAGAATTAAATAATTACGCCTAGCGGAATTATTATTCACGTCGCTAACGAATTAATTCTAAATTAATTCGCTCGCCCGAATTAAAATCTAATTTTAATTCCGCGTCGAAATCTAATTTCGTTTAATATATCAAATATATTAATTCCTCGATTAATTCCAAATCAATGTTTCTCTCTCTTCAATTGATATTTTATCCTAGATAAAGTGTCTCCGAAATTAATCCCAGATTAATTCTCTCTCTCATCATATTAATCCCAGATTAATATAAGTGCGAGTCATACGTCATCGGTGAATCTTTGGGAAGCGACCCATGAGATCCCCGGATATGTTGGCAGTAAATACGGTCGTCGGAGTATCCGAATCACGTACGTACCAAGTACTACGTTCTACCGATTTACGAGACAAGGTTGGCTTCTAGCAAAGCACCAAGTCTACCTAATTCTCCGGACATATTCTTATAAGAATATTTAAGATCTGTATCAAGCGTAGTAGACAATTGTATTGTGCATATCGGCCCAGTATCGGATAGTCACGTGCTAGGCCTGGGGCTGGATAAGTGTCTGCCCCGTACGAAGCACATGTCGGATGTCTGGTAACTAGTCTCTATAATCGGATATACATGACCTTGTCATAATATCCCGATGGCCGCGCAGCACTTAAGAGCACTAATACCGTATCCTGCGTGACATCATCTCCAATATGACTGAAGTGATACTTCCATCTTGACATCACACCCAATACTCTACGACTCTCCGATAAACCCAGAAGTGGTGTACTCAGAACCTGTTTAAAGTCCCCTACCACCAAAACCAAAGTTTATCGATTATCGTAAGTATTAGCGATGCAAGTCTCAGGTTAAGACTATACACACCTACCTTGATTTCGGCCTCCCATAGACACATAGTCATAATACCAATGGGATTCCGAGGGGTCTATCCAGAGCGAAGCTGTTTCCCGTACCGTCGGTGAAACACGACCTCCTATCGCACTTGCATAAGTATCCAATACTTATATATATGAGAACTATGCCGTTGTGCCCTCACAAACGCGCACAAGTGCAATACTAGCCTATTCCGCATTATCGATGTCCAGTCTCGATAATACTACGGCTAGGGATATTTAATGATTAAACCTTCGGGGACTGATACTGTCTCATATCATTCTCAGTCCAGGTACTAATCATAGGGACCTCTCTTCATTTATATATCTATGGTGATCTAATCACAAATGATGAGAGTGCAATTTCTTTGTCACATAGTTAATTTGCTACAACAACACAATGATCTGTGCAAATAGTGACGCTATGGGTCATAATGTCCAACACCAGGGTCGTGGCCCACATCAATATCAGTATCAGTTTTTGGGGATGCGTCTCATGGTTGAGACCCACATCATCATCTTCAGCAGTTTGGGGATGCGTCCCAGGGCCGAGGCCAACGTCAATATCAGTATCAGTTTCAGGGATGAGTCCTAGGGTTGAGGCCTACATCAGCATCAGAATCAGTTTTAGGGATGAGTTCCAGGGTTGAGGCCCACATCATTTTCAGATTTGAGGATGCGTTCTAGGGGTGACGCCCACATCGCTATCAGCAGTTTGGGGATGAGTCCCACGGTCGAGGCCCACATCTACATCAGTAACAGTATTGGGGATGCGTCCCCGGGTCGAGGCCCATATTATATCAGTAGTTTTGGGGATGCGTCCCAGGGTTGTAACCCACTTTATCAGTATCAGTTTGGGCGAGGCCCATATCAGTATCAGTTTGGGCGAGGCCCATATCAGTATCAGTTGGGGCGAGGCCCATATCAGTATTAGTCTGGGGGCGAAGCTCACATCAGTATTAGTCTGGGGGCGAGGCTCACATCAGTTTCAGTCTCAGGGTTGAGGCCCACATCAATATTAATCTGGGGGCGAGGCCCATATCAGTATCAGTTTGGGGCGAGGCCCATATACGTATCAGTTTGGGGCGAGGCCCATATCAGTATCCATTTGGGGGCGAGGCCCATATATCAGTCTGGGGGCGAGGCCCACATCAGTGTCAGTCTGGGGGCGAGGCCCACATCAGTACCAGTTCAGGGTCGAGGATCCATTACATCATATCCAGGGCGAGGTCCCTATTGTCAGCGGTGTTGGGTCGAGGTGCCCAGGGTCGAGGTGCCCCCATTTTCGGTTGTAGTTCCGGGTCGAGATGCGTGCCCAGGGTCGAGGTACCCACTACATCATCAGTTCGAGGGTCGAGGTGCCCCCGTTGTCGGTTGCAGGTATTGGGATGCGTGCCAGGATTGAGGTCCAATGCATCATCAGCTCAGCAGAGCAGCAGGCAAGTCAGGTGGCAGCTGGCAAGCCAAGACTCAATCATCATCAGTTTTAGGATGCGTCCCAGGGTTGAGGCCCACATCAGATCAGTTTTGCCGGGTACGGCATGTGGATTATCGCGGACTATGTGGACTACCATGGATTATCGTGGACTATGTGGGCTTTCGTGGAAGTATTGTGGATTATCGTGGACTATGTGGACTACCGTGGAATATCGTGGAGTATCGTGGACTACCGTGGAATATCGAGGAGTATCGTGGACTACCGTGGATTATGTGGACTATCGTGGACTATCGAAGAGTGTTGTTGACTACCGTGCACTATGTGGATTATGTGGACTACCGTGGTTTATCGTGGATTATGTGGACTACCGTGGACTACCGTGGACTATCGCGAAGTGTCGTGGACTACCGTGGAATATCGTGGACTTTGTGGATTATATGGACTACCGTGGATTATCGTGTATTATGTGGATTATGTGGACTACCGTGGACTATTGTGGACTACCGTGGATTATGTGGACTACCGTGGACTATCGTGGAGTATTGGGGACTACCGTAGATTGTCGTAGACTAGTGTGGACTATTGTGGACTACTGCGACACCCTAGGTACGGGGTTTAGCAAGCCAGGATGGCACATCATCAAATTTAGTTCAGAGCAACAAGCAAACCAGGTGGCAGCTGGCGAGCCAGGTAAGTAAAAATGCATTGCTTAACTTTGATAGGATTGTCACTGTTACACATTACACAAGTCCCATCAAAGTGGGGGCGACTGTAGGCATTGCATTTTTGCATATCAGCCCAATGATGAGCCTCGAATGGAGGCACTACTTTTTAGTTGCAGAAGTTGCGGAAAGCGGTCGTCGGAAGGGAAAAGTCAAGAATTTACATTTTTATTGGATTCAGTTCACTCGTTCATGATTCGTGTTCGCTCATTCGTCTCAATTTCAAAATTTATCCTCGGCCCGGTTCAGAAAAATACCCCATCCACCACCTTTCATAAAATAACAAATAATTTCCCTCCATTTTTCTAATATCCCACGTGAACTACCCCATTTCCACTTTCCAAACCACAAAGCAACAAAAACCCATGCACTGCCCATTCTCACCTCACCCATACACTGCCAACCCATGCCATCCTCCATTATCTTCCTCACTCATTGCAAACAAACAAAGCTCTCTCTCGCCTAAACAGACCTCACCCATACTCTCTCATGATCGCTGACTCTCGACCAGACCTCACCACTCTCTCCATCATCTTCCACCTTCACGCCGAGCCAACAAAAAACCCTGAAAAAGCCCTCCTTCACTAATCACACCTTACACAGCCTCCTCCCCTAAAACCTACGCACACACTCACCCAAAGCCAGAATCACTCCCCACTCACCAACCCATAACTGACGCCACAACAACTATCACTGAGGATCACTCTCAAGGCCTGGACCCTTCACCACCATTCTCGGCTGGGCATCATATCATCATCATGATCACGGCATCATCTTGAAACCAAACTGCAACCCTTGATCTTCATCATCTTGATCAACTTTCATCATCAAAAACACCCACTGCATACGGCATCATCAACCCTAAGACACCATCTTCATCACGGCTGATCATCATCGAACCTTCATGTAGCCGAGCTCCTCAAGCCACTGCCTTCATGCACAGCAAACACCCTTCACTGCCGAGCTTCAAACGCATGAACCAGCCCTGACCTTCACTTGCCATGATCATCATCAACCCTTAATGCACACAGCAGCTCTCGGCATCACCATAAACACCATCAGCTCGCCACTCTAACCAAGAACCAAGCCTTAAAAGACAACCCACTGCCGAGAGAAGCAACTTGAACCAACTCTTGATCCTCTATAAACAAATGATCATCAACAGCCCCTGGACCAACTGACCTTCACGTAAACCCTCCACAAACTGCACCATTCACCGCCGAGAACCAGCCACTGCGCTGCTCACCAACCCCTCACTTCATTGCCGAGAACCAGCACCTCCATACACTGCCAAGAAGACCTCATGCACTGATCAAACAAAGGATAATTCACGCACCATTTGGAACCCCTCACATTCACTGCCCCTTGAAGCCACTTAGATCTCACGCCTAAACTCCCTGGAACCAGTCCATACACGCCCATCAGCCGTATCCTCACGTCCCTTGTAGATCGTAGGAGCTCACTCTCACGTCCACTGAAAAAGAAGAAAACAAACCAGTTCATATCTCTCTCTATTCCTTGATCATCAGCCTCCCTAACCTCTCGAAACCCTCAAGTATACTGCACCCTAAACCAGACGTAAACAGCTGCGCACATACCACTCAACCCATTAACCACGTGAAGCAGACCATAAGCCGTGAACCCCCAACGAACTGCCTCCTCCCTGACCGAGACAGCCACACACGTACCCCTTTACCGACAATAAACACAGCTCCCTAATTATACATGCACACTGACCGTGATCCAAAATAACCCTAGCCGCTGACCGTGAAGAACCCTTGTAAACCCTAGCCAAAACCGAAGCCTAAACAACCCAAAAACCGAGACAGAAATGACTCAAAAATAATCCAAGAGAGAGAATGAGAATTTGAGTTAAAAAAACAGAGAGAAAAATAGGGAAAACGGTCAGAGAAAACCACGAGTAAAAACGGACAAAACAGTAGAAACAGTGGAACAGTGAAAATGGTGGAAACAGTGAACCTGTGAAAACAGAGAAAACAGTGAACCTGTGAAAACAGTAGAAACAGCGGACCAGTGAAAACAGTCGAAACGACATCCCTTCCGGCACCGTGGAACGCACTCCCGGAAAGCGACTTAAAAGGTAAGACCTGAGGGCACCCTTTTATTTATTATCCTTTATTTTTAGTTATTTTATTATTTTATTTCGCATGAGTATTGTGAATTAGTGTATGATGTGATTTCGGGTGAATGAAATATGTGTTCTTTTTGTGGTATATTGGATGGAAACCCGGACATAAATTCCATAGCCGAATCCGAATGGACGGTAATATGGTTTGCACTCGGGATACAATGCCCCGTACCACTTGAAAGATTCATATGTTTCATTCCACTCAAACTTGTATGTGAGCATGATTAGGCTATTAGAATGTTATTTTTATTTTGGGCATGACTTTAGTTATTTACCTTTTGTATTAGGAATTTAAATTAAGGCATGTTTAGATTACTATGTATGTAGCATGTTTGATTTGTGATGTCGGATGTTTGCCGTTATGAAAAGTTCACTGTTGAAGCATGCGAACCTAGAATTTAGACTACTTTGACCAACATGTATGTTGAGTAGACTTGGTTAATATAGCACAAATCCATTCATTACAAACGACATAAGTAAGGGACCATTCCATTTTAATAGACTTGGTTTGAGGTCTTCCCTTGCGAGGGGTGAGTGCGGCCTTAAATCATTTTCCCGGTTCACACCGGGTGGCGACTCCATTTTATTTCTCCGGTTTAGTCCCCCGTGGGCTACTCCGTAGTCCCGACTGGGCCGCGAGCCCGGAACAGCGTCGCCCAGCTCCTGTGTCCTACAACTACGCCTGACAAAGATCTTGTATTCCATAGAAGAATATTTCTGGAGAATTGGGTAGGCACGGTGCTTTGCTAGAAGCCAACAATGTCTTGTAAATCAGTAAGAATGTGGTACCGGACACGCACGTATTCGGATAGTCTGATGACCGAGTTTACTGCCAACATATCCAGGGATCTCTTGGGTCGCATCCCAAAGATTCAACAATGATATTTGACTCGAACAATATTAATATGAGATTAATTTAGAGAGATAATATTAATCTGAGATTAGTTTAGAGAGAGAAAATTAATCTGTGATTAATTACGGTAAGAATTAATCTGGGATTAATTTTCAGAGAAAGAATTATTCTGGGATTAATTGCGTCGAGATTTTATCTGGGATTAAATTCGTCGAGATGAGAGAACGCGATTAATTTGGAATTAATCGGTAAAATAAATTTAATAGTTAAATAAGATTTTACTATTTAATTTATTTAATTGGGCTAAAATAATATATTAGATATATTAATTAAAATTAGATTTCAATGCGGAATTAAAATTGGATTTTAATTCGTGCGAACGAATTAATTTAGAATCAATTCGTAAGCGACGTTCATAATAATTTTGCTAGGCATAATTATTTAATTAAATTAGATTTAATTACGTCGCGACAGAAAATTCGTTTAGTCGGATTAAACGAACCAGGCCCAAATTGTGTTGTGTAAGCCAACCAAAATTTTAATTAAATGGGTGAGACCCATGACTTACATCAATTGTCAAAAATTGATATAAGTGGTTGGCAATAAAATAGATTGGATTTGATTCATATCAAACCTACCAAGTCTATTTATTTATATATAACATAATTTAATGAATTTATAAAATATATTCATTTCTCTCTCCTTGGCCAATAAAAACGCAGTGGTGGCCACTGACTTCTCTAATTTTTATATATGCCGAAAAGAAAGAAACAACAGCACTCTGTTGCTTTTTGCAAATGGCCATTGAATTCAGCAATTTGGCCGAAATTGCTTTTGCTTTTCTTAGAGAAATGAAAAGCAATTGGCCCCTGTTTTTTTGCTTTTGAAGCAATCGGCCAAATGGCCTGTGCATTTTTGTAGAGGGGCCGATTACTTCTCTCTCTCTTGGGCAGATTTGCTTCTCCTTGGGAGATAAAATTTGTTCCATTTTTGTTTTTGCTAGCACATAAAGGAGTCAAATGAAGGTGATAGGGAGACTCACCCATGAGCTTGGAAGCTTCAACATCCATGGAATTTTTGAAATCCTAAATCCGATCAATGTAAGTATTCCGCAACTTTCTTGATTAATTCACACAATAATCATGCTTAGAGATCCCGTGGCATGTCTAGGACACTTACAATGGTATCAGAGCGAGATCTAAGTGTGATTTGAAAATCTAGGGTTTATGGACTTTAATTTGGGTTTTTTTTTGGCTTGGAGCTTGATTTGCCTAAATTGATGATTGAGTTATGTTTATATGATGTTCAATTGGATTTGTGCATCTTTGATTTTGTGAAAAATTGATAGGATTAATTTTCCCCAAAATATACCCATGGCTGAATGTATGCCCTAGGTGATTCATGGTGATTTTTGAAAATTTAACAATTGGATATGTTAATTGCTTGAAATGAATATTAATTGTTGGTTTAATTAGATTGAAATCGGAATTGAATGTTATTTCATGATGATTGCCGTGAGTGTGAAGCATGTTGGAAAGATTGATTTTGATTAATTTATGTTGGACATGAATTAGATGTTAAGCACGATTAATTGGATTAATTAGTGTTTTGGAAATATTAGATTAATTAATTAATTGTGTTAATTACACTTGAATTGAATTAATATGTAATTTGGAATGATATATTAATTTTATTTGTTGTAATTGGGCTAATGGGCTTGGTTGGGCCAAATTTTGGTCTTGGATCATATTTGGGCCTAAACCATTTCCATAAAGTCCAAAATATGACAATTGGGCCTTTAATAATTTAATTGGACTTAATGGGCCAAAATTGATTCTATGGCATAGGGTGATTCCTATTGGGCCTAGGCATTATGGGTTAGATCCATTTTGGCTAAAAGCCCAAGCCTAAAGAATTAATTAAAAGCTCATTGGACTTTCATTGAATAGTATTGGATATTAATTGGGCCTTTGAGACCCGATAAGATTGGATTTGGAATCCAAGTCTTTAAGGCACATAAATAAGTGTAATTATTTAATTTGGAATTAAATATGAATTATTATTGAATACAATTTAAATTGGATTTAAAATTGTAGTTCGATATAATTCAAGAATACTTATTTGAGTATTTATTCTTAAACGAGTTGGACTCGCGCAAATCAAATCGTTGTATGAACATTGGATGATCATTAATCAAAGATTAATTAATTGGATTAGATTGATTGAATAATATGCTTTGTGTGAATACTTGGATGTATGTATGAATAATGTATATCGGATGGATATTAGAAGGGTGAGGGTAATTTTGGAAATTGTTGTAATAAATTTAGAATTTATTAAATTGGACCTGCGTGTCCAGCCTATTACCTCTTTTCTCATTGTATTTTTCTTCTCAGCAATTCCCCTCAATGTAAATGAGGTTTCTTTAGAAGTATTATGTAATTGGGTAGAAGTAAGAAAAGTGCTAGCGGGAGAGAGGAAATGGAGAGATTTGTTCTATGAACAATTTGTTATATATCCATCCACATATCATTATTATTTTAATCGCGCCTTATTATGCTTTTAGAATGAATACTTAAGGGTGTATGATGAGACCTAATTAAAGATAAAAAATTGGTTGCCAACACGCGACAAAAACCTTCATTTTATATTAAGCGTTTTTCCTTCCATTGAGTGATTCTCTTTCAAGTTCCAAGATTGGCATTGGTTTGTTGGCCAAAGTCAAGACCTTTGTCCATCGTGGATATGTTTGAATCACGAAAGCTTTGTTCCATATCGTACGTCTTAGGCAAGTTGTGATTTGTTGGCCAAAGTCAAGGTGACTTCTTGGTCATCGACCTCGATTACGAAGTTTTCCCACTGTCAATGGGTCGCGCTTAACTAGAATCATTAAGCTTGTTGAGCCAAAGCCAAGGCTTAGTTGATTTAGAGGAAAAATGTTAGGAAATATATTGGATATATGTTTCGGACTTGGAGGTCTACCTACTGGATCTAGGAATTGGATGAGATCCAATTGATCTTAGAGATCTACCTAGTTAAGTTTCATACAACTTGTTTGCCAAAGTCAAGGTTGTGTGTTATTTAAAGGGATCCTAGCCCACTAGGAAACTAGGTTTCCCGAGTACTCCATAGAGGGTTAGAGGCTCGCCGAAAAATAGTGAGAGGCAAGTATTAAATTTGCAATTTCGTTTAGATACTTGCCAATACGCGCTCATTCATTTTTCGTCATTAATTATTAAATATATTAGTTGGACTAATATTCAATTGTTGTTTTAATTTAACAGTTGGACTGTATTCAAACTACTTCATTTGTAGTTGGTTATATAATTGGATTATAGTAATCAATACATTTGAATGTAACCGATCAATTGTAGTTGATTATATAGTTAGACTATATTAATCATTACATTTAATTATACCTGAAATCGGTTATTGGATAGTTGGACTATAGCAATCAAGATGACATAAAGATTAGCGTAAAAGGACATAATCCTGGGAAAACTGTCTTTAACGGCTTTAATTTTCAGATTGGGAATAGAACTTCAGGATAGTCATGGGAGCTGATAAGTTATTCTATTTGATAGAGAAACCTCTCAAGCATGAGCCCGGAGTTGAGCAAATAGTAGAGCATGTGCTTAGGAAGACTCATTGTGATGATAACTTTAGTTATCAATCAGTTATGCACAACCAGAGCTTCTTAAAAGAACATATCCCTAGTTGTCTGCCTAAATTGTTGCAAACGGGGTCACTAGAAGTGTGACTACCATATGGACAAGGCAGACATGAAGGAAGTGAAGGCGGGACAAGGTTCCGGCTTCAAGTATGTTTGTTATAAACATGTCCACTACTAGTTTAAAATTTGATTTTGATACTTGATGTGACATATATATGTACTGATATGCGGGATCTGCTGATAAGGAGGAGACTGGCTTCAGATGAGATCGACCTATGACTCGAAAACATGACATGAGTCATTGTTTTGGCCATAGAAGCCTAAGTTTTGGAACTACCCTTTGGACATGTACTTAAATTAGGAATCTGTTATAATGTATCTAGTTTGACTAGGAACATTATCTATGTATCTAGTTTAACCCGTTGCGGGTATACCTTAGATTAGGAAACTGTTATAAAGATTGTATCGAGATATTTACATTAGATGTAAATAATGGTCTTTATATTTTGAATATAAATGAATCTCAAACATATAACATGACAAACAAATAGCTCAAATTGAGTAATTTCTAATTAGACTTATTTGTGGCATTGTTGTCTCGGACACATTAACAAGACTCGTATATCCACACTTTTGAAGAGTGGATACAAGGACGGATTTGATCCTAATCCAAATGATGTCTACGAATCTAGTTTATTAGGCAAAGTGCCTAAAACACATTTTACTTGGTAAAAGTGCAAGTGCCATCGATCTGTTAGCCCTTGTTCATAGTGACGTAAGTGGGCCCATGTCTAGCTAGGCTAGATATGGATTTGAATACTTCGTAACCTTTACGGATGTGGCATCGCGTTACGGTTAAATGTATCTTATGAAACACAAGTCAAAAACTTTTGAGTAATTCAAAGAGTTTCGACACGAAGTAAGAAAACAGACCGGTAAAAATATTAAAAATATTATGGTCGGACCATAGTGTAAAATACTTAAACATATGAGTTTCAAGATTACTTGAAAGTGTATGGTATTCTTTGACAGTGGACTCCTCCCGGGACACCTCAATTTGATGGTGTGTCCGAATAGAGAAACCGAACTTTGTTGGACATGGTAAGGTTAATGGTGAGTCGCTCTGAGCTACCAATTTCCTTCTAGGGATACGCATTAAAGAATGCAATACTTATTTTGAATAAGGTTCCATGAAAAACTGTTAGACAGACTTCATATTAATTCGCAAATGATGTGAATAGTAATTTTGTTTGGCATAATTATTTAATTAAATTTGATTTAATTACGTCGCAACGGAAAGTTCGTTAATTCTGAATTAACGAACCCGAGCCCGGGAGTGTTTGCGGGCCCACTCGGATTTTGAATTCAAGTGTGGCCCACATGTCAACTCACAAGTCACATCACTTGTCACTTTAATTAACTTTATGGTGATGGGTTTTTGTGGGTTAGTGAAGACTTGTTTTACACTCCAAGTTGGTGAAATATTTGACATATACCAAATATTGATTTTGGTATATCTAATTTTGAATTTTGAAATACAAAATAAGTCCACAAGTTCATCTAACTCTCTCTCTCACTCACGGTTTTGGAAGCTTTTTCTCTCCCTCTCCATTTCTCTCATTGCCGAGAGTTACAAAGAAGATTTGGAATTTTTGTAGCAAAAATTTCACAAGCTAGCACTTACCAGGAATCATTCAAGGTGATAGGGAAACCAACCTTTGAGCTTGGAATCACCATTAAGCTTGGAGCTTGGATTTCTACTTCAAAGAGGAAGCTTGGAGACTTCTCAAAGGAGCAAATGTTTTTATGTTCAACACCTCCAAAATCCGATCAAAGTAAGTTTAATTCCGCTATTCTTCTTTGAGTATTCACTTGATTTCATTGCTTAAAATGATCTTGGGACAACTTAGAAACCCAACATCTTGTGTATATAAGAAGGTTAATGGGAGCGCACTGACAATGAATGTCCTATATATTGATGATGTATTGCTTCTTAGCAATGACATTCCCATACTAAAATCAGTGAAAGCTTGGCTTTCATTAAAATTCTCCGTGGAATACCTGGGAGAAGCAGGCTTTATTCTAGGAATAAAGATCTATTGGGATAGATCTAGAAAGCTACTGACACTCTCTCAGTGTTCGTATGTTTTGATATGTACGTTACCTGATGTCTCATATGCTTTGAGCATATGTAGACGCAATCAGGCCAATCCAGATGATAGTCACTGGATTGATGTAAAGAATATCCTTGAGTATCTTGGATGAACCAAGGATGCTTTCTGAGAATATGTAGAAAGGAGAACTTGAGGTGACTGGGTTCACCGCTGCAAGTTTCCAAACCGACAAAGACGACTTTAAGTCGTAATAAGGGTACATATTAAGTTTGAATAACGGAACAGTGAGTTGGAAATCTTCAAAGCAAGATACTGTTGTCGAATAAATAACAAAAGCGGAACATTGATGCAGCTGAGGCAGCAAAAGAAGCATTTTGGATCTATAAAATTCCTAATTTGATTAAGAGTAGTTCTGTTTAGCAGCTGAACTGGGCTACATCACAGGCTAAAGAATCACGGTCTCATCAATGATCCAAGTATGTACTTTAACTAATTCATCTGATTCATTTAATCATAAGTCGTGGCGATGTGATGATCGAATAAATCGCATCAGATGATAACCTTGCAAATCCGCTGACGAAAGTTGTTTCTCAGCAGAAGTTTGAGCTACCCGTACATAGTTCAGATGTTAGACATATTGGACAATTATGACCCATAGCGTCACTATTTGTACAGATCATGGTGTTGTTGTACAAATTAACTATGTGATAAAGGAGATTGCACTCTTATCATTTGTGATTAGATCACCTAGATAAATAAATGATAGGAGGTCACTATGATTCGTTCCTGGCCGGAGAATGATATGAGACAGTATCAGTCCACGAAAGATAAATCATTAAATATCCCTAGTCAGAGTATTATCGAGATTGGACATCGATAAATACGTAAAAGACTAGTATTATACTTGTGCGCGTTGTGAGGGCACAACGGCATAGTTCTCATATATTTGGGTATAGGATACTCATGCAAGTGTAATAGGAGGTTGTGTTTTACCGATGGTATGGGAAACAGCTTCGCTCTGGATAGACCCCCTCGGAATTCCATTGGTAGTATGACTATGTGTCTATGGAAGTCCGAAATTAAGGTAGGTGTATTTGGTCTTAACCTGAGACTTGCACCGCTAATACTTGCGACAATCAATATACTTTGGTTGCGTTCGTCCAGGGCTTTAAGAAGTTTTGTGTACGCCAATGCTGGTATATTGAGAATCGTAGTGTGTTAGGTGTGATGTCAAGACGGAAGTGTCACTCCAGTCATATGGAGATAATGGTCACGTAGGATACGGTACTAGTACTCTTAAGTACTGCACTCATCGGGATAAAATGACAAGGTCATGTTTATCCGATTATAGAGACTAGTTACCAGACATCCGACATGTGCTTCATACGGGGCAAACAAAATTCCAGCCCCAAGCCTAGCACGTGATCATCCGATACTGGACAGAAATACGCAATACTACGTATACTACGCCTGATACAGATCCTTTATTCCTGTAATGATATTTCCGGAGAATTGGGTAGGCATAGCGTTTTGCTAGAAGCCAACGTTGTCTTGTAAATCGGTATAAACGTAGTACAAGGTACTTACGTGTTCGGATAGTCCGAAGATCGAATTTACTGCCAACATATCCGGGGATCTCATGGGTCGCTTCCCAAAGATTCACTGATGACGTATGACTCGCACTCTAAATTAATCTGGGATTAATTGGAAGAGAGAGAAAATTAATTTGGGATTAATTGCGGAGATATTTTATCTGGGATAAAATATCATTTAAAGAGAGAACGATTAATTTGGAATTAATCGATAAATTAATATATTTGATATATTAATCGAAATTGATTTCGACGCGGAATTAAAATAAGATTTTAATTCGGGCGAATGAGTTAATTTAGAATTAATTCGTTAGCGACGTGAATAGTAATTATGCTAGGCATGATTATTTAATTAAATTAGATTTAATAACGTCGCAATGGAAAATTCATTAATTTGGAATTAGCGAACCCGAGCTCAAGATTATTTGCGAGTGCATTCACATTTTGAATTCGAGTGCGGCACGTAAGTCACATCAAGCGTCAAATCAAACGTCACTTCGACTAGTCAACTTTATCACCTTCTTGGTGATGGAAGTAGTTGGTTGGTGAAAGAGTGTTGGACACTCAAATGTGTAAGGAATTAAATGAAACATATACCAAATTTTGGTATATCATTTAAGTCTTTTGATTTTGGAAATCATTCAACACATTCCTTCTCTCTTTCTCTCTTTATCACATGCCCAAGGAGGCAAAACACTTACTGGTTTCTGTCAAGAAACTGTGAGATGGGAAGCATGAGTGTGTGATATTTGTGGAAAAAATCACAAGAGCTAGCACTCCGAGAGACATGTGAAGGTGATAGGGAAGTCTACCCATGAGCCGGGAATCGTTTCGCAAAGGATGGAGCTTGATTCTTGGTGATCAAAACCGAAACCGGTGAGCTGTGACAGTCCTCACTGCCGAGTAGTCCAATGGGCAGAAGTTTGAGTTTTGTTCGTTGCCGCGTCGCTCAACCGATTGATGTGAGTATTCCGCGACTTTATTGATTTGTATTCGCACTTATTTCATTCTTGTTTATGATCTTGGGACCTTAATAGAAACCAACAAGACACTTGAGTGATTGGCTATAGGCCAAGTGGGAGATTGTTGGATAATTATGACCCATAGCATCACTATTTGTACAGAACATGGTGTTGTTGTACAAATTGGCTATGTGACAAAGGAAAATGCTCTTTTATCATTTGTAATTGGATTCCCTAAATATATAAATGATAAAATTTCATATGATTAGTATCAGATTAATGAGATATGAGACAATATTAATCCACTAAGGTTTAATCATTAAATATCCCCTAATCATAGTATTATCTGTAGGGGTTTTTAGGGGGTGAATCCGATAACGCAGCGGAAGCGGTGAAAATCTGGTTTTCAGATTTCAAAACTTTTTCTTGGATTAATTAAATAAACATATTTATTTAATTGCCCAATAATCAAATTATGAAAACAAAATTTCAAATGAATCATATTCAAGTGAAATTACCAAATTACCCTTACTTTGTATTTTTGTCCATTTTAGTCCGAAATTGATCTAATCAATTTTGAATGATTCTAAATCATTTCTAAGATGAACTTAGCATGTTCAAAACATCAAAACACCAAAACATCCAAAATCCCCATTTTCTAACTCTAATGCTGTGAGCACCATTTGGTGCCCATTTTGACCATTTGGTCATTTCATGCTCCAAAACTCATCCAAATGAAATCCAATCAACATGAAACTTTATGTGCATCATATACACACCCAAATGCTCAACATATATGAAAATCCCCAAATTTGGAATTGGTCATGAACCCTCATTTTTCAATTTCCACAAATTGGACAAATTAGGCCATATACATTAAATCAATTGTTTCAATCATCAATCTTACATCTAATTCAAGTCTCAACACAATGAAACAACTCAAGATCAAATCTAGGTTATTTAAGAGTGGGTCAACAACTCTAGATTAGCAACATGGTTTCTGAAACCTTAAAAGAAAGTTTGTTACTACAATAGTTATTCACTTCCTTCATCATACATGCTTCACACTTCACCAAAACTTCCATCAACAAAAACCACAAGGAACAAACAAAGAAACATCCTAATAATATCATATATTAAAGCCTAGAACCTAAGGAACAAATTCATTACTAATAGCAAGTTCAAGAAACTTACTAAAAATCCAAGCTTTTGATGTTTTATCTTTCTTCTCACAAACTTCCTTTGGCTTCTTCAATGGAGTTTATTTTTGTAAAAGTGTATTAGTTTAAGTGTAAAGTGAAATGAAAATCAATTTATACTTGCAACAATAAGGCCTTGGCCGAATTTCACATATACAAAATATAAGACTTGTAATTTCATTTTCATTTCAAGCTAATTTGGTCAACTTGCCTAAATATCTAAATAAAAACTTTATTAGATATTTATTTAAGTCAACAAAAGAAACTAATGTCATTTACTACAAATATCCTAACATAAGATATTTATATTTTAATTAATTTAATCATTTAACAATTAAATAATTAATTAATTAATCAAATACAAATATATTAAATATATGTATAATATTTACATTAAATATTAAAATATATATTCATTTAGGAAATAAGTCAAATAACTCATTTTGACTATTAATTAATGTGTATTTAAATTAATCAAGTATTAAATGTAAATACACAATAATTAAGTAAATGACAATCTAGTCTCTTTAGCACGTATCTTGCGTTTAACCTTTAAACGACTTTATAAATAATCAATATTATTTATTAATGTTGCTCTAGTGCTCTACGAGTATGTTTCATTATTGAGACTCTCTAGATTCAGGTATATCCGTCACGAAATCTAATTTCGTGTCCATAATCTATCCACCCGTAGATTATGACGATCACGGATAATCTCGCTGAACCATACAGGTCGAGGTCATGGCAAATGTATAATTCCTCCGTCACAGGTATCCGGATAAGTCCCAGAGATATAGATGTAAACGTCAAATCTCTATCGGGATTATCCAGTCGACTATTCTATTAGCAATCTCAAAAAGAATGTTTAGAACTAGCTTCTAAACTGTACCACGGGCCCATGGTTTTATCTGATTGCTAATCATATGGACTACCTATGCTCTGATACACAGAACTGACGGATCCTATCTTGATACACATAGGACACCCTGAGGATCTGTCTACACCCAACGAACAGGCGGAGGTCTGATCTAAATAGATCGGTGACGTGACTGCTGTCTAAGTGTAGAAGATGTCTCATGTGCCCACAATGGCATCTCAAGTCTAAGAATCACAAGTGCTACTCAACCCAAGAAGATTCTTGTTGACGCTGGTGTACCATCCATTAAGAATCTTTGGTGAGTCGTTCAGTGTTTATCCACTATAAACACCTACACGTCTATACTAGTCTCCAAGACTAATGGTTCATTGAGAAACCATTGGAATCATATATTCCAGTATACGACATGTACCGGTCTCAATGGGTTTACTATACTGACCAAGTAGTGTAAACCTTGACCAGGAACTGTCTGAGAATGACAACGTCATGATACTTCTCAATGTCCGTTGTGACGATTTTGCAACTGTATCATGACTAATCATTCTCGGGTCACTACGTCTTTACCATATAGAAAGATAGATTATATTATAGAAACTGCATATATTATTCATAATAATAATGTTTTACAGAAGTATTTAACAGAAATACAACTGGGAATTGGCGCTTTGAGCACCAACCCCAACATTATTGAGACTGGACATCGATAATGTGGAATAGACTAGTATTACACTTGTTCGTGTTATGGAAGCATAATGACATAGTTCTCATATATTTGGGTATTAGATACTCATGCAAGTGTAATAGGAGGTTTTGTTTACCGATGGATGGTACGGAAACAACTTTTCTCTGGATAGACCCCTCGGAATCCCATTGGTAGTATGACTATGTGTCTATGGGAATCCGAATCAGGGTAGCTTTATTTGATCTTAACTTGAGACTTGCATCGCTAATACTTACGACAATCAATATACTTTGGTTTTGGTCGTCCAGGACTTTAACAAGTTATGTGTACGCCTCTTCTGGGTATACTGAGAATCGTAGTGTATTGGGTGTGATGTCAAGATGGAAGTATCACTTCAGTCATATGGAGATGATGATCACGCAGGGATACATAACCGGTACTCTAAGTGCTATAGCCATCGGGGAAGTATGACTAGGTCATGACTTTCCGATCATAAAGAGAATAGTTGCTTGTGATCTGATATATGCTTCGTACGGGGCAGACACAACTCCAGCCCCAGGCCTAGTATATGACATCTGATACTGGATCGTAATAAGCAATACTATATATACTACGCCTGAAAAAGATCTTGTATTCCGTAGAATAATATTTATGGGGAATTGGGTAGGCACAGTGCTTTGCTATAAGCCAACAATGTCTTGTAAATTGGTAAGAATGTGGTACCGGGTACGCACGTATTCGGATAGTCCGATGGCCGAGTTTACTGCCAACATATCCAGGGATCTCTTGGGTCGCATCCCAAAGATTCACCGAAGATATTTGACTCGAACAATATTAATCTGGGATTAATTTAGAGAGAGAATATTAGTCTGGGATTAATTTAGAGAGAGAAAATTAATCTGGGATTAATTACGGCAAGAATTAATCTGGGATTAATTATCAAAGAAAGAATTAATCTGGGATTAATTGCGTCGAGATTTTATCTGGGATTAAATTCGTCGAGAGGAGAGAACGCGATTAATTTGGAATTAATCGGCAAAATAAATTTAACGGTTAAATTAGATTTTACTATTTAATTTATTTAATTGGGCTAAAATAATATATTAGATATATTAATTGAAATTAGATTTAAATGCGGAATTAAAATTGGATTTTAATTCGTGCGAACGAATTAATTTAGAATTAATTCGTAAGCGACTTTCGTTATAATTTTGCTAGGCATAATTATTGAATTAAATTAGATTTAATTATGTCGTGAAGGAAAATTCTTTTAGTCGGATTAAACGAATCGGGCCCAAATTGTGTTGTGTAAGCCAACCAAATTTTTAATTAAATGGGTGGGACCTATGACTTACATCAATTGTCAACAATTGATATAAGTGGTTGGCAATAAAATAGATTGGATTTGATTCACATCAAACCTACCAAGTATATTTATTTATATATAACATAATTTAATGAATTTATAAAATATAATCATTTCTCTCTCCTTGGACAATAAAAATGCAGTGGTGGCCACTGACTTCTCTAATTTTTATATATGCCGAAAAGAAAGAAACAACAACACTCTGTTTCTTTTTGCAAATGGCCATTGAATTCAGCAATTTGGCCGAAACTGCTTTTGCTTTTCTTAGAGAAATGAAAAGCAATTGGCCAAATGGCCTGGGTATTTTTGTAGAGGGGCCGATTACTTCTCTCTCTCTTGGGCACATTTGCTTCTCCTTGTGAGATAAAATTTGTTACTTTTTTATTCTTGCTAGCACATAAAGGAGTCAAATGAAGGTGATAGGGTTACTCACACATGAGCTTCGAAGCTTCAACATCCATAAAATTTTTGAAATCCTAAATCCGATCAATGTAAGTATTCCACAACTTTCTTGATTAATTCACACAATAATCACGCTTAGAGATCCCGTGGTATGTCTAGGACACTTACAGGTACTTGGACGGATTTGATCCAAATTCATATGACGTCTGCGAATCATGTTTATTAGGCAAAATGCCTAAAACACCTTTTAGCGGTAAAGGTGCACGTGCCACCGAACTGTTAGCCCTCGTTCATTGTGTCGTATGCGGGCCCATGTCTAGCAAGGCTAGAGGTGGATATGAATACTTCGTAACATTTACGGATGATGCGTTGCGTTATGATTTTGTGTATCTTATGAGACACAAGTCGGAAACCTTTGAGAAATTCAAAGAGTTTCGACAAGAGGTAGAAAACCAGACCGGCAAACGTATTAAAATATTACGGTCGAACCATGGTGGAGAATAATTAAGCAATGAGTTTCTCGTTTACTTGAAAGAGTATGGTATTCTTTCACAGTGGACTCCTCCCGGAACACCTCAATTAAATGGTGTATCCGAATGGAGAAACCGAACTTTGTTGGACATGGTAAGGTCTATGATGAGTCTCACTGGGCTACCAGTTTCCTTATGGAGATATGCATTGAATAGTACAATACTTATTTTGATTAAAGTTCTGTCAAAGTCTATTCAACAGACTCCATATGAAATATGGACAGGAAAGAAATCGGGTTTATCATTCCTGAAGATTTGGGTTGCTGGGTATACGTTAAACATTTGGATGGCACCAAACTAGAACCCAAATCGGATAAGTGCCTATTTGTAGGTTATCCTAGGGAAACCAAATGATATTACTTCAACAACCCACAAGAGAACAAAATATTTATTGCTCTACATGCGGTTTTCCTCGAAAAGGAATTCCTAAATACAGTGGTAAGTGGGAGGAAAGTAGAACTCGATGAAAGTCGGAGTGATATTGTTCCTAGCACTGATTCCTTAAAGGAACATGAACAGTTCATCAGGGATGAGACTGTACCACAATATTCTAATACACAAGAACCGCGTAGGTCGGAGAGAGTCATAAAACAACCTGAGAGGTATGAGTTTCTGATCTCAGCTCATGTGGATATTAATCTTATTGAGGAAAACGAACTGGCTACGTATGAGGAAGCGATACAAGGTATCGACTCCGGTTTATGGAAAGATGCTATGAAATCCGAAATGGATTCCATGTACACCAACCAAGTTTGGACACTGGTTGATGCACCAGAAGGCGTAAAGCCTATTGGTTGCAAATGGGTCTTCAAGAAGAAAACCGACATGGATGGCAACATACAAACGTACAAAGCTAGGCTTGTATCGAAAGGGTATCATCAACGACATGGTGTTGATTACGATGAAACTTTATAACATGTTGCCATGATTAAATCCATTTGGATAATGCTTGCTATTGCTGCATATTTCGATTATGAAATATGGCAGATGGAATTCAAAACCGCTTTTCTTAACAAAAATGTTTTGAAGGATGTTTATATGCAACAGCCTGACAGTTTTATCGTACCTAAACATGCAAACAAGGTTTGCAAGTTAAATCGATCCATTTATGGATTGAAGCAAGCATCACGTTCTTGGAACCAATGTTTTGATGAGATCATAAAAGAATATGATTTCATTCAAAACGAGGATGATCCTTGTGTATATAAGAAGGTTAGTGGGAGCGTACTAACATTCATTGTCCTTTACGTTGATGATGTATTGCTTATTGGCAATGGCATTCCCAAGCTACAATTGGTGAAAGCTTGGCTTTCATTAAAATTCTCCATGAAAGATCTGGGAGAAGCAGCCTTTATTATGGGAATAAAGATCTATTGGGATAGATCTAGAAAGCTGCTTGGACTCTCC
The DNA here is from genome assembly GCA_019454045.1 of Zanthoxylum bungeanum. Classification (NCBI taxonomy): domain Eukaryota; kingdom Viridiplantae; phylum Streptophyta; class Magnoliopsida; order Sapindales; family Rutaceae; genus Zanthoxylum; species Zanthoxylum bungeanum. Next base: position 27,574 of record SKCR01039835.1, read on the forward strand.
CAGAGCACGTACATTGACAAAATGTTGAAGAGATTCAACATGGATCAGTCTTAGATGAGACTATTGCTAGTGTCACATGGCGTCACTCTATCTAAGGACATGTGTCCTAAAACTCAAGTTGAGAGAGACAACATGAGTCATATCCTGTTCGATTCTGCAGTTGGATCGATCATGTATGCCATGATATGTACGCGACCTGATGTCTCTTATGCTTTGAGCATGTGTAGTCGCTATCAGGCCGATCCAGGTAATGGTCACTGGGTTGCGGTTAAGAACATCCTTAAGTATCTTAGACGAACTAAGGATGCTTTCTTAATCTATGGAGATGGAGAACTTGAGGTAACTGGGTTTACCGATGCAATTTTCCAAACTGATAAAGACGACTGTAAGTCGCAATCTGGGTACATATTTTGTTTGAACAATGGAGAAGTGAGCTGGAAATATTCCAAGTAAGAGACTGTTGCCGATTCAACAACAGAAGCGGAATAAATCGCTGCAGTTGAGGCAGCAAAAGAGGCAGTTTGGATCCGTAAATTCCTAATAGAATTATCAGTAGTTCCGTTAGCAGCTGAGCTCGTTCCTTTATATTTTGACAATAATGGGGCTATAGCGCAGGCTAAGGAACCGAGGTTTCATCAACAATCCAAGCATGTACTTCGATGTTACCATCTGATTTGTGAGATCATACATCGTGGTGATGTGAAGATCGAGAAGGTCGCATCAGATGACAACATTGCAGATCCGCTGACGAAGGTTATTCCTCGGCAAAAGTTTGAGCGACATGTACATAGTTCAGGTGTTAGATACTTGAGTGATTGGCTATAGGCCAAGTGGGAGATTGTTGGACAATTGTGACCCATAGCATCACTATTTGTAAAAGACATTGCGGTTTTTGTACAAATTAACTATGTGACAAAGAAAATTGTCATTTTATCATTTTGTAATTAGATTACTTGAATATATATAAATGATAAAAGTCCTTATGATTAGTTCTGGATTATACTATATGAGACAGTATCAATCAACCAAAGGTTTAATCATTAAATATCCATAGTCGTAGTGTTATCGAGACTGGACATCGATAATGCGGAATAGGCTAGTACTACACTTGTGCGCATTATGAAAGCGTAACAGCATAGTTCTCATATATTTGGGTATTGGATACTCATGCAAGTGTAATAGGAGGTTCTTTTTACCGATGGTTCAGAAACAGCTTCGCTCTAGATACACCCCTCGGAATCTCAATGGTAGTATGACTATGTGTCCATGGGAATCCGAATCAGGGTAGGTGCATTTGATCTTAACCTGAGACTTGCATCGCTAATATTTGCGACAATCAATACGCTTTGGTTTTGGTCGTCCGGGGCTTTAACAGGTTTTGTGTAGCCTCTTCTAGGTTTATTGAGAATCGTAGTGTATTGGGTGAGATGTCAAGATGGAAGTATCACTTCAGTCATATGGAGATGATGAACACGTAGGGATACAAAACTGATACTCTATTATGTTGCATCTATCGGGATAATATGACAAGGTCATGATTATCCGATTAAATAGACTAGTTGCTAGTGATCCAATATATGCTTCGTACGGGGCAGACACAACTCCAGCCCCAGGCCTAGCATGTGACATCTGATATTGGATCGTAATACGTAATACTTGGTATACTACGCTTGATATAGATTATATATTCCTTAAAAGAATATTTCTGGAGAATTGGGTATGCACGGTGCTTTGCTAGAAGCCAACCATGTCTTGTAAATCAGTAAGAATGTGGTATGGGGTACCCACGTGTTTGGATAGTCCGACGACCATATTTACTGCCAACATATCTAGGGATCTCATGGGTCGCTTCCCGAAGATTCACCAATGACGTTTGACTCGAACATAATTAATTTAGAATTATTTATGAGAGAGAGAAAATTAATCTACGATTAATTGCGGTAAGAATTTATCTGGGATAAAATTCGATTAGAATAGATAAAATGATTAATTTGGAATTAATCAATTAAATAATATATTCGATATATTAAATGAAATTAGATTTCATAGTGGAATTAAAATTGGATTTTAATTCGGGCGAACGAACTAATTTAGAATTAATTCACGAGCGACTTTCGTAATAATTTTGTGAGGCATTATTATTTAATTAAATTTGATTTAATTAAGTCACAACAAAAAATTCGTTAATTCAGAATTAACGAACCCGAGCCCGAAATGTGTTTAGCGGGCCCACTAGGATTTTAAATTTAAAGTGGGGCCCACATCAAGTCACATCACTAGTCAATCTCATCACCTTTTGGTTGATGGAAGTTGTTAGTTGGTGTGTGCTTGTAAAACACATTACCTTATTTTAATTGATGTGTGATAGACCTTTACTAACTTTGGAAATTTGGTATTAGGTTAGTTAATATTGGAAATCAAAAAACACAACACTCTCTCCCTCTCATTCTTGCCAAGAGCGAAACTATCCCCTCTCTCTTGTTCTCCATTGCCGTGAGCTTTGAGCTATTGGTTGATGATATTTCTTCAAAAATCTTACTTGCTAGCACATCAAAGGAGTCAACAAAGGTGATAGGGAAACTATCCCCTTGAGTTTGGAATTCAAAGATCAAAGCTTGGAGCTCAACATTCATACAAATGAGGGCTTGAAGCACATCTCAAGGAGGCAAAATTTTTTTTTTCTCAACATCCACTTATCCGCTCAATGTAAGTATTTTCCGCAAACTTACTTTGTTTATTCACACAAATTTTATGCTTAATAGATCTTTGGCATGTTCTAGGAACCCAAAACTTCGTTCTTCATTATTCTCTCTTGATTTTTTGTTTTTGGCTTTTTGTTTTATGTTTTCTTTACTTTTTTTGGGTTATGAATGAGCTTAGGTTTATATAGAGTAGCCCTGGCGGCCTGATTTGCCTTAAAACAATATTTAAATGAAACCATGGGATACACTTCCATGTCACGACGCGTGGTCGATTTTCTGGTTTCTCTGATTCTATGATTCAGCTCTTCCCGTTTGCTTCAGATGCGTCCACAAGGTCCCGAAACATGTGTAATTGCTCCAATATTCATGTTCCATTGCTTCCTAACAAAAAAACACAAAATAAACTCTAATTATGATTAAACATATGATAATTAAGCCGAGTTAGCGATGTTTAAAGTACATTTTTATGCACTTATCAATACTGTTATAATATTTCTCAATGTCAATTGTGACGCTTTTACAATTATGTTATAACTTAATAATTCCTAACTCTTGTACGTCTTTACCATTTAAAAGAAAGTATATCAACGAAACTGCATATTCATAACAAAATATTATTCATACATGTATTTAAATGAGAAATTAGTATGTCGAGTACCAACTATAACATCCCATTTCCTAAGAAGCTACCGGCATGGAATAATTTCCCACATCCTTCTATATTATCTATTCCCATAAATTTTCTATTGGCTTTAAGTTATGCTACCAAGACTAGTGATGATTTATCCTTATTGGCTATTTCTAAATCTCTGCTCTTGTCATAGGCTACGGCTATAATACTTACTCTGATTGTCCATGCTGATATTCACACTAACTTCTGAATATCTCTATTCTCATTGGTTTATACTCTTTAAACTTACAAGGATTTCCATTGCCATTAGTCTGATCTGTGGGTTCTTACTGATACTACAAACTTGCCTATCCTGATTTCTTGCTTCTTTTATATTTCTGTCTATTCTTCGTGATTCAAGAAACTTGCTATCTATACCAGGTATTAAAGGCTATTGGAACTGTTTGAAAGTATTTTCTGAGGAAGAAATTAATCTTACTTGGAAGGAATGAACCTTACTTAGGTCTATTCAACATTTTACTCATGCTCAGGTTTGCTATATTCTCTCTTACTACTACGAGTTCTGGTGTTTTCTTTATTATCTATTTATGTACTTCTACCTCTTACTGCCTCTGGTTGCTTGAATATCTATGTATCATTCATTAGTTTTTTTTTAGCTTTCTTTTCCCACTCCCGTGGGTGAACATTCTCAGAACCTTACTATTTATTCTCATAACTTATCTTAAATTCCAATTATTAAATGAAGATGACTATGGAAGGATTCTCGGCTACAACAAGGATTATGGTTGTTTTTTTATGGAAGAATATTCAGATAACTTTAGGAATGTTTACTAACCTGTCTATAGGACGTGAGGAAGTCCTCGAGGATCAGATACTAGAGAGGTAGTGCCTCGCATACTAGTACCTCGGGCATACTACCTATACAAGGCCCCAAGACTCTACCCACTACAGTCACTGACTCCAAAGACCATGCTTTGATACCATCTTAGTAAAATCCTCTTTCCTGATATGCTACCGTAGGGAATAGGCCATCATATTTCCCCTGAGCCTCTGACTTCCTGACAATAAATAATATTACTCACAGACATTTATTATATCAATTACTTAGATTACATATCAATTACTCTTATTCTTACTTTATCCTCTTAATATTGACACTTTTAACTTTTACCCACACAGACATTTACTATACATATATCTGATGCATGATTTTACTCTGACTGAACTGTGTCTCTGACTTGACCTAGTGGACTCAAACCCCTAGTGACTGCCATCAGTATCCATCCTCTCGAGCTCGTCCTCCGAGTATACATGTAAAGCAAAGAACTAGGAGTGGGGGAGAGGGGTTAGATCGTTTGAACGATCTAGTGAGAGGGCAATTTTAGAATTGAAACTAAAATGCTTTGCGCAACATTCGTTTTTCTGAAATCAAAATCTTCTTAAGGAAAATGGAATTTTTTTCTAAAAACTTTTTCTTTTTCTGAAAACGGTGCTCTTTCTGTAAAACCTTTATGAAAATCTTTTATGTCTGAAAAACTCTTATCTTTTCTGAAAATTGTAGCTCTGAAAATATTATCGCTGAAAATCTATTTCTGAAAATCTTCTTCTGGAAATCTGGTTTTGGAAACCTGTATATGAAAGATCTGTCTCTGTGATTCTATACGTATGAGGGTGTTACGTCTCGTCGTCCCCCCATACGTCTAAGTTGGTGGTCTTGGGGCATTACGTCTCGTTGTGCCTTGAGCCCCTTAACTGGAGCCGGTGGTGCAGATCTATGCTTCTCCCAGATCCTTCATGGAGAATTTAATGAAAGCCAAGCTTTCACCGATGTTAACATGGGAATGTCATTGCCAATAAGCAATACATCATCAACGTAAAGGACAATGAATGTCAGTGCACTCCCACTAACTTTCTTATATACACAAGGATCATCCTCGTTTTGAACGAAATCATATTCTTTTATGATCTCATCAAAACGTTGGTTCTAAGAATTCGATGTTTGCTTCAATCCTTAAATGGATTGATTTAACTTACAAGCCTTGTTTGCAAGTATTGGTAGGACAAAACCGTCAGGCTGTTGCATATAAACATTCTCCAAAAGGTTTCCGTTAAGGAAAATGGTTTTGACGTCCATCTGCCATATCTCGTAATCGAAATATTGACCGGCATAAACACACATGTATAACGCAAGCGTACGTATCGTTCAAGTAGTATAAAAAATATCGATCCCACGAGGACTTAATTCCTACTGTTGTTATTAATTATTGAATCTATTTATTTACAAATATCTAATTGAGGGTGAAGAGAATGATTGCTTGATTGATTTGGTTGATTATGGTTTTGCAAAATAAAATAAAAATAGACCCAAAAGAAAATACTAAGGAAAATAATAAAAGACACAAAGATTTAGGGTTGTGAATCATTCTAATATCTTTTAAAAGATGAATTGATTATTTTATGTTTGTGTAATAAATCAGTTTACTAACCTTGAACACGAAATTATGCAAAAGCCTCTGTCGATGGTCAGTCGCAAATACCCAGTTTAACCCAATTGAACCATATGTCTATGTCAACCAAATTATCTGGATTCATTAAGTTTAAGTTCCAATTATGGCTACCCCCGCCCGACATGTATATCTCTATTCTGTAAGGAAATCTATTAAAGGTTTATCTATCCTCAAGGAAGATCGTGGGCTATTAAGTCTAAGACTGAAACCTAAAATCCCTATGTCTAGTTCATTTTAGATTTACCACATCAATCTTATTGGTGATCAGACAACAAGAAGCATTAAGCTTAAGACCTAATAAGTAAACCTTTAAATTACACAAACTATAAAATAACCCCTTATAAACCGGTGATATTAGAATTAATCACAACCTCAGATAACTAACACATAACTAGGGCTAGTAAAAACTTAAATAAAATAAAAGACATAAAGTAAAATGCTGAAAAATAAATTGCTGAAAAGTAAATGACGGAAAGTAAATGCTGAAATTAAATACTGAAAATTAAATGCAGAAAACTAAATGCTGAAAGTAAATTACTGAAAATTAAATGCTGAAAGTAAATTGCTGAAAGTAAATTGCTGAAAAGTAAATGCTGAAAGTAAATTGCTGAAAAGTAAATACTGAAAGTAAATTGCTGAAAAGTAAATGCTGAAATTAAATTGCTGAAAAGTAAATAAAGTAAAAATACAATAAAAGAAAATGCTAGGGTAAAAGGATCCAATTTTATTACTTCTGTTTTAGATATCTCCCTTAATATAATATATTAACTTTGCATGATAATTACCAACCAGCCATATAGGCGGTATCCAGATTAAGTCAAATTAATAATTAATTACCAACCGACCAATCAGGCGGTATCCAGTTTAGTCAGGTTAAAACCAATTTAAATAATTACCAACCGACCAATATGACGGTATCCTCGTTAAGTCAGGTTTTAACTAGTTTATATATTATAACTAAGGGAGATTGATCTAAATATTAGTAATAAAAGTTTTACCTTTTACCCCAGCAAAGGGCAGTTACCTCCTCATTACTGAAAAGTAAAAAATGAAAATTAAAGAAAGAAAAGTATTGTGCGTAAAAGTAAATTGCGGAAAGGAAAAACTGAAAAGTAAAGAAAAGAAAGTGCGAAAGCGGAAATTAATTACTGAAAACTGTAAATAAACAAACAAGATACAATCTTCTTAGTATTCTTAAGGAATTCCTTAGAAGAAAGTATGAATTTTACAAATGAAATGGCTTGGTATTTATAGGCAAAATTTTGCCTCCATCAAATCATCCACCAAATCAATTATTAATTGCTCCACTAATTACTCCACTAATTGCTCCACCAAATCCATTATTAATTGCTCCACTAATTGCTTATCATGTTTGGTGGTGATTTGATAATTTTTACTATTTATTTATTAATTAATTTTTTGCTTTGAAAATTATTGAAAATGACTTTCATAATTACACACAGCACACTTCTGGATGGTTCATCAATGTCGGGCATGAAATCTTCAGAATTCGAAATTATTTTATCTTTCAAAGCTATAAATTTTTTAGTCTTCTTTAATCTGGAACTTGAATCAGCTCAATCTGATATCGGAGTAAAAAGTTATACCCAAATTACGACAGATGCACAAAATTGGAATTTCCAAAACTGCACTTCGTTAAAACGCCTTTTCAAGTTTCCAATCTCCAAAATTAATATGTCAAGTCCAATTTTTGCCCTTATTTGACCCACATTTCATCCTAAATGATTTCATTGTGTCCCAATATTATTTTATCTGCAAAATAAACTAAAACACATCAAAACGTTCATCAAACCCGAGAAACTAAACAAAATATTAAGTAAAATGGACGGTAAATATTGATATATTTTCCGCTCATCACACCCCCAAACCTAACATTTTGCTAGTCCTCGAACAAAACAACAAAATAAAAAATAAGAAACAATTAAAATTAAACTAAGCCACTTTCGTAGGGATCACGGTTGCATTTAGCATATGCAACAAGCCTTTCAACCCCTAGGTGTCCCTAGTGGATGAGTTGTAGTCTCGTGAGGGTTTACAGAAATGATACCCACAAACATTTTACAAAAGTAAAAAAATAATAAAACTAATGCACACAAAAACAAAAACACAAGAGAAAAGAGAATAAAGAAGTTAGTGACTAATCAGGTGAAACTTCTACTCCAAGTTACTAGTTATTTTGTTTCTTTCTAAATTGCTGAATAAGTAAATTCTCCGATTATATTTACCATTCTCCATATACACAGCCAACAAAATATTAAACAACTCATTTTTGCCCACAACAGTCATAAGTACAGTTGATAAAAGAGTAATATTTTTGTGTTAAAGTTTTATCAGAATTCACACCTTTTTGTAGCAATGGAATAATTTTTCTGATTTTTCTTTATTGATTTTTGATTTTTTTACTTTTTTATATACAATATCTTCTGTCTATGTAGCGAGCTTTGGGCCGGTGGCTCCCAAACCAGTTGGCTTTAGGGCACCAGGTGTTAAGACACCCCTACGGACTTAATTACTCAGACTTCAGATATATATATATATATATATATATTATATATATATATATATATATATTTTGCAACATCCATGATCCATGTAGCGAGCTTTGGGATAGTGACTCCCAAACCAGTTGGTTTTAGGGCACTAGGTGTTAAAACACCCTTACAGACTTAATAACTCGGATCTCAGATGTTTTTTTTTTACTCCATCACTTTTTGAGATGCTTCCTCCAATTAAACTAGAGCACTGAATATTACAAACTTTTCAATTTTAGCTCATGTTCGTATGTTATTATGTATGTTGATAATATCTACTAACTGAACATATGAATATCCATTTTAGTTCGTTTTATGGAGAATTTACAAATTAAATAATTTAAAATGAAATAAACAAAAATTAACTTGTTCCGAAATAGGTTTGAGATATGTCTCAGGTGTGGAAACTCCTTACTCAGCTATCTCTTACCAATTTCACCCTTTTAGTCAAAATAAAAACACAAAAACACAAAAAATATATATATATATATATATTTTTGTAATTTTTGAAATTTTTGAAATTTTTTGTATTTTTTTGAAAAATTTTGGACCAAAAATCTAATAAAAATAACACAAAATAAACAAGATACTAATCAACTATTCCCTACCCTAAACCTAAATGAGAGATTTTCCCCAATGTCTTAAACAATAGAAGAAGAGTTTAGAAGATAATACCTGGTTAGCTGAAATTCTAGGAAATTAAAGGTTAAGATCCAGATTAATTCGACTCCTCTTACCACGATCGCCTTCAGACCAATTTATCTTTGAAAGGATAGGGTCAACTTGTGGTTCATAGCCTAAGAGTTGGTCAATTAGATCCGGAGCAGTTCTGGCAGTGAAGATGAGTTCTTTTATAGGTTTTGACACGAACCCATTTCTCTGAGCATCATCAAGAAACACACAAAGAAAATCATAAAATCCTTCAACGTTGTACAGTCCAAGCGGTTTCTTGTGTATGTTCAGGTTCGCCCAAGATAACACAATAAAAATTTCCTCCAATGTACCCAAGCCACCTGGCAAAGCAATAAAAGTATCAGCACGGTTAATCATTTCCACCAGTCGTTCAGACATACTTGGCACGATCAGTTCCTCTCCGTTTGATGATCCAATAAGATTTGCCTCTGCCAAGGGTTTTGGGATGATTCCTAAAACGTTACTACCTCCTTCCTGTACGGCCTTTGAAATGATACCCATTAGTCCAAGATTGCCTCCGCCATATACTAAATGCATATTTCTTGCAGCTAAGACTCGACCCAATTCTTGTGCTGCTTCTACGTATTATGGTTTAGTACCAACACTACTACCGCAAAACACACAGATTTTTTCAACTCGTCTTCTTGAAGTGGCTTCCATGTTTTACTCTGGATGTCTTCAAAATTACAATGATGAGTTGAATTTATAGAACCTGAAAAGGGTGAGTAATAATAGCACTAGTATCTTCTAGAGGACGTTTGTTTGCTAAACAACAAAAGAAATCATGAAAGGTCAAAAAGTCTGGATCCTGTCTATGAAAATAAAGATAATTACAACAGAAAAGCAAAACAAAGCAATAATTAAGGCAACAGAATTGTGTACGCAATACGCCACTCGCTTAGTATAAATTCATTAGGATGCTTCTCAATAATTAATTTTTTTACTTAGCCATCACAAATGAATTAGCTTTTTTTTTTCTGATTGCCAAACACCATTCCTTCTGTTCTAAAAATGCTCCGTTTGTGCTTTTCCGTACAAAAATAACACACAAAATTAAAAACTCTACAACATGTATACACAAAATATGAAAACAAAAATTACAACAAATTGCATGGGTTGCCTCCCTGTTAGCGCTAAATTTTTCGTCTTTAGCCAGACGTGACTGAAATCCATCTGTCAAGGAGGTTTCAGCGTCGTTTTGGATGTCCAATTAAAGACAATCCCATGAGCGTTGCTTTTGAAGGGTCTCTTCCAACGGTAAGGTAGCAGAAAATTTTTTGTCTCATTTAGTGCTTGTGCCACCTTTTTGCTCCTTGTTGCTCCAGTGGTTCCTGCAAAGAAAGAAAGAAAATCAGGAGGTCTCGTATGGTGCTTGACTTGGAATGGGAGTTCCATTATGTCAAGCTTCTGGGAGATATTCTTTGATTTGTACTCCCCGATACAGTGATGTTTCTCCTGAATTCACTGGATCTTCAATTTGGTCTGACAATTTCTCCTCCATTTGCTCTGCTTCTTGCTCCACCTTTTCTTCACAGATGAATTTTAAAGTTTTGTATTCAATTCTTTATCCGTCATATGTGAAATGCATGCTCCATAAGTATATGTCTGAGGATGTAAAGATGTTTCTGACATTAGGTTTTCATCCTCTGATACGACTGGAATGGATGGTTCAGGTAGATCATCATCAAACATCATGGAAAAGCATGCTCCAAGATCTTCATTTTGAGGATTGAAAGTTTGATCCTCCGTTGTTGGTACAGTTGAATCAAATAGATCAGCTTCATCCTCGTCAGAGTTAGAATAATAAAAATCAAATCGAGACTTTGCCAGTTCGGGCTCCTGAACTGATACCTCTGGTTGTTGATACTACTCAGCCTTCTCTCCTCTGTTAAGGTGTCATTGTGGATCTCTGGGTACTCGAAGGCTTCATCAGTGTCATCTAAAAATGCTTCTTGAGGTATGGAGTTCTGGTTTTCTGTTAATTGTCTGATCTGATCTGTTATTCTCTGTATGGATTATGTTTGACTCTGAATACTTTCGAGTTGATTCGGGAATGTTTCAAGCATTGTATCCAACTTTTCATCTCATTTCTTGAACATATCTTTGAGCATGTCAATCATCTGATCTTTTTCTGATTGTTCTGATTGTTGATGAAGATCATTTTAGGATGGTGGATAAGATGGAAAATATGATGGTTCTTCGTACCATGAAGGATTTTGATAGCTCTGCCACCCTGGATTGTATTTGTACTAGCAATAATCTCTCGGGTGGTTACCATTACATATGTGACATCTCACCATTACGTTCTGTTGAGCAAATGTAGTATTGCTTGGTTCTAGCATCCAGTGATAGTCGTTGGGTTGGGCAACAGGCCTTAGAAAACCAGACTGTTGCTCCCAGATGTGTGGTGTATCTTCTTGTAAAGCACGTAATCTTTCAATCTCCCAAGAATGTTCCATTTTTCAATCACTTGAAAAATAAAAGAAGGAAATAAAAATTACATGTAAAGAAAATTAGATACAAGTAATTTAGATAGCTTCAAAATTAATAACTCAAGAAAAATAAGTACCCGGCAACGGTGCCAAAAACTTGACCGGCGTAAACACACACGTATAACGCAAGCGTACGTATCGTTCAAGTAGTATAAAAAATATCGATCCCACGAGAACTTAATTCCTACTGTTGTTATTAATTATTGAATCTATTTATTTACAAATATCTAATTGAGGGTGAAGAGAATGATTGCTTGATTGATTTGGTTGATTGTGGTTTTGCAAAATAAAATAAAAATAGACCCAAAAGAAAATACTAAGGAAAATAACAAAAGACACAAAGATTTAGGGTTGTGAATCATTCTAATATCTTTTAAAAGATGAAGTGATTATTTTATGTTTGTGTAATAAATCGGTTTACTAACCTGGAACACGAAATTATGCAAAAGCCTCTGTCGATGGTCAGACGCAAATACCCAGTTTATCCCAATTGAACCATATGTCTATGTCAGCCAAATTATCTAGATTCATTAAGTTTAAGTTCCAATTATGGCTACCCCCGCCTGACAGGTATATGTCTATCCTGTAGGGAAATCTATTAAAGGGTTATCTATCCTCAATGAAGATCGTGGGCTATTAAGTCTAAGGCCGAAACCTAAAATCACTATGTCTAGTTCATTTTAGATTTACCACATCAATCTTATTGGTGATCAGACAACAAGAAGCATTAAGCTTAAGACCTAATAAGTAAACCTTTAAATTACCCAAACTATAAAATAACCCCTTATAAACCGGTGATATTAGAATTCATCACAACCCCAGATAACTAACACATAACTAGGGCTAGTAAAAACTTAAATAAAATAAAAGACATAAAGTAAATTGCTGAAAAATAAATTGCTGAAAAGTAAATGACGGAAAGTAAATGCTGAAATTAAATACTGAAAATTAAATGCTGAAAAGTAAATGCTGAAAGTAAATTACTGAAAATTAAATGTTGAAAGTAAATTGCCGAAAGTAAATTGCTGAAAAGTAAATGCTGAATGTAAATTGATGAAAAGTAAATACTGAAAGTAAATTGCTGAAAAGTAAATACTGAAAGTAAATTGCTGAAAACTAAATGCTGGAAGTAAATTGCTGAAAAGTAAATAAAGTAAAAATACAATAAAAAAAATGCTGAGGTAAAAGGATCAACTTTTATTTCTTCTATTTTAGATATCTCCCTTAATATAATATATTAACTTTGCTTACCAACCAGCCATATAGGCGGTATCCAGATTAAGTCAAATTAATAATTAATTACCAACCGACCAATCAGGCGGTATCCAGTTTAGTCAGGTTAAAACCAATTTAAATAATTACCAACCAACCAATATGGCGGTATCCTCGTTAAGTCAGGTTTTAACTAGTTTATATATTATAACTAAGGGAGATTAATCTAAATATTAGTAATAAAAGTTTTACCTTTTACCCCAGCAAAGGGGAGTTACCTCCTCATTACTGAAAAGTAAAAACTGAAAATTAAAGAAAGAAAAGTATTGTGCGTAAAAGTAAATTGGGGAAAGTAAAAACTGAAAAGTAAAGAAAAGAAAGTGCGAAAGCGGAAATTAATTATTGAAAGCTGTAAATAAACAAACAAGATACAATCTTCTTAGTATTCTTAAGGAATTCCTTAGAAGAAAGTATGGATTTTACAAATGAAATGGCTTGGTATTTATAGGCAAAATTTTACCTCCATCAAATCATCCACCAAATCAATTATTAATTGCTCCACTAATTGCTCCACCAAATCTATTATTAATTGCTCCACTAATTGCTTATCATGTTTGGTGGTGATTTGATAATTTTTATTATTTATTTATTAATTTATTTTTTGCTTTGAAAATGATTGAAAATGACTTTAATAAGTTATACCAAATTACGACAGATGCACAAAATTGGAATTTCCAAAACTGCACTTCGTTAAAACGGCCTTTCAAGTTTCCAATCTCCAAAATTAATATGTCAAGTCTAATTTTTGCCCTTATTTGACCCAAATTTTGTCCTAAATGATTTCATTGTGTCCCAATATTATTTTATCTGCAAAATAAACTAAAACACATCAAAACGTTCATAAAACCCGAGAAACTAAACAAAATATTAAGTAAAAGGGGCGATAAATATTGATATATTTTCCGCTCATCAAATATGCAGCAATAGCTAGCATTATCCTAATGGATTTAATCATGGAAACGGGTGAAAAACTTTCGTCGTAATCGACACCATGTCGTTGACGATACCCTTTCGCTACAAGCCTAGCTTTGTACGTTTGTACGTTGCCATCCATATCAGTCTTGCTTTTGAAGACCCATTTGCAACCAATAGGCTTTACGCCTTCTGGTGCATCAACCAGTGTCCAAACTTGGTTCGTCTACATGGAATCCATTTCGGAATTCATGGAATCTTGCCATAAACTTGATTCGATACCTTGTATCACTTCCTCATACGTAGCTGACTCATCTTCCTTAATAAGATTAATATCCACATGAGGTGAGATCAGAAACCCATACCTTTCAGGTTGTTTTTTGACTCTCTCCAACCTACGCGGTCCTTGTGTATTCGAATATTGTGGTACAGTCTCATCCCTGATGGACTGTTCATGTTCCGTTAAGAAATTTGTGCCAGGAACAGTATCACTCCAATTTTCATCGAGTTATACTTTCCTCCCACTTATCACTTCATTTAGGAATTGCTTCTCAAGGAAAACCGCATATAGAGCAACAAATATTTTGTTCTCTTGTGGGTGATAGAAGTAATATCCTTTGGTTTCCATAGGATATCCTACAAATAGGCATTTATCCGTTTTTGGTTCAAGTTTGGTACCTTCCAAACATTTGACATATGCCCAGCAACCCCAAATCTTCAGGAATGAGAAACCCGATTTCTTTCCTGTCCATATTTCATACGGAGTATGTAGAATAGAATTTGATGGAACCTTATTCAAAATAAGTATTGCACTGTTCAATGCATATCCCCATAAGGAAATAGGTAGCTCTGTGCGACTTATCATAGACCTTACCATGTCTAACAAAGTTCGGTTTCTTCATTCGGACACACCGTTTAATTGCGATGTTCCAGGAGGAGTCCACTGTGAAAGAATACCATATTCTTTCAAGTAATCATGAAACCCATTGCTTAAGTGTTCGCCACCACGGTCAGACCGTAATGTCTTAATACTTTTTTCGGTCTGTTTTTCTACTTCGTGTCGAAACTCTTTGAATTTCTCAAAAGTTTCTGACTTGTGTCTCATAAGATACACATAACCATAACGCGATGCATCACCCGTAAAGGTTACGAAGTATTTATATCCACCTCTAGCCTGGCTAGACATCGGTCCACAAACGTCACTATGAAAGAGGGCTAACATTTCTGTGGCACGTACACCTTTACCGCTAAAAGGTGATTTATGCATCTTGCCTAATAAACAATATTCGCAGACGTCATATGAATTTGGATCAAATTCGTCCAAGTACCCACTCTTCGAAAGTGTGGATATATGTGTCTTGTTTATGTGTCCCAGACGACAATTCCACATGTAAGTTTCATCTTTGTTACTTACTTTAAGCCTTTTGTTTGTTACATTATATGTTTGAGATTGATTCATATTCAAAATATAAAGACCATTATTTACATCAGCAGTGCAAATTTCCATATCATTTTTATACATAAAACACCCAGTGTTTCTAAATATAAAAGTGTACCCACATTGGGCTAACATAGATACAGAAATATTATTCCTAGTCAAACTAGGTACATAATAACAGTCTGATAGTTTAAGTACATGCCCCGGGGACAGTTCCAAAACAAAACTGCCAACAGCCTCCTGCTAATCTGTGTCCCATTTCCAACGCGAAGGTAAATCTCTCATGAGGCCAGTCTCCTGCTAATCTGCTGATCCTGCACATCAGTACATATATGAGTTCGACAACCAAAATGAAAAATCCAATTTTTAAAACTAGTAGTAGACATGTTTATTTCTATAACAAACATACCTGAAGCCGGTGCCTTGCCGGCTTTGATTTCCTTCATGTGTGCCTTGTACTCGTGACAGTCACGCTTCCAGTGACCCCGCTTGCCGCACTGGAGACATACATCTTGGGATTTGTCCTTACCCTTCCCAGAAGGTTTTGACGATTTGGCCTTGCCCTTCTTTTTCTTCTTCTTCTTTACCCCTCCAGTCTCCTTGGGCCAAGCCCTCGGAGTCTGAGATGTTGAAGCGAAGTGTGCCTCGCGCTTCTTGCTCTTCTGAAGCTCTTTCTCTACCTCACGCAGAGTGGACATCATTCTCCAAGAGTTTGTTCTTGGTTCATCATATTATAGTTCATGATGAACCCACTCCAAGTGTCGGGGAGAGACTGTAAGATCAAATCTATTGAAGTCTCAGCCTCGAAGATGATGCCCATCTGTCCGAGCTGCTCAATGTCAGCAATCATCTGTGACACATGGTTCTCAACAGACGTACCATCTGACATGCGAGCGCGGAAGAGCTTCTTCTGCAACTCATATCTTTGCGATCTAAGATTAGATCGGTGAAGATCATGCAACTTCGCCATCATCTCATAGGGATCCAATCCCTTGTTTTGACGACAGAATTATGGAGTCATTGCAGGAAGCATTATCGATTGAGCAGTCACGTTGTCATCGCTATGAGTCTTCCAAAGCTCTAGCTCAAGAAACTGATCAGGTCGAGGCTTAGGCCCAAGAGGTCTCTCTATGGTGTAGAGTAACTTCTCGGATCCCAGAACAATTCTGAGATTCATATCCCAGTCTTGAAAGTTTGTGCCATTAAAGACATTATCGCCCATGACAATATCTCTAATGCTTAACTTTCTTGTCATCTTAACCGCAATAGTCCAACTATTTGATTAACGATGTGAGGGTACAGTCTAACTGTTACAAGAAAAATATTAATATATTAGTCCAACTAATAAAAATAATTGACGAAATAATTTGAAAGCGCATAAAGCTAAGTATTTGAACGAAATTGCAAATTCAATACTAGCCTCCCACTATTTTTCGGTCAGCCTCTAACGCTCTGTTGAGTACTCGGGAAACCTAGTTTCCTAGTGGGCTAGGATCCCGTTAAATAACACACAACCTTGACTTTGGCCAACAAGCTGTATGATATTTAACTAGGTAGATCTCTACGATCAATTGGATCTCATCCAATTCCTAGATCCGGTAGGTGGACCTCCAAGTCCGAAACATATATACAATATATATGCCAATATATCCAATATATTTTCCTAGCCTTTTTCCTCTTAATCAACTAAGTCTTGGCTTTGGCACAACAAGCTTAATGATTCATGTTAAATGGAATCCATTGACTTTGGAAAGCTTCGTAATCGATGTCGATGGACAAGAAATGATCTTGACTTTGGCCAACAAATCACAACTTGGACAAGACATACGATATGGAACAAAGCCTTCATGATTCAAACACATCCGCGATGGACAAAGGACCTGACTTTGGCCAATAAACCAGTGCCAATCTTGGATCATGAGTAAGAATCACTCAATGGAAGGAAACCGCTTAATATTCATTGAGGGTTTTTCACGTAAATTGGAAACCAATTTATTATCTTTGTTAGGTCTCATCATACACCCTTAAGCATGCATTCTAAAAGAATAATAAGGCGCGGAAAATAAATTAATAATGATATACGGATGGATATCTCACAGATTATTCCTAAAACAAATCACTT
Source organism: Zanthoxylum bungeanum (assembly GCA_019454045.1). Taxonomy (NCBI): domain Eukaryota; kingdom Viridiplantae; phylum Streptophyta; class Magnoliopsida; order Sapindales; family Rutaceae; genus Zanthoxylum; species Zanthoxylum bungeanum. The sequence continues at coordinate 44,895 of SKCR01039835.1, forward strand.
CATTTCCTCTCCCCGGCTAGCACTATTCTAACTTCTACCCAATTACATAATACAATTAAAGAAACCTCATTAACATTGAGGGGAATTAGGTGAGAAGAGAATTACAAAGAATCAAGAGAGATAAGGTTGGGCACACAGGTCCAATTTAATAAATTCTAAATTTACAACAATTTCCAAAATTGCCATTTCCCTTCTATTATCCATATGATATACATTATTCATTCAACACATCCATGTATTCACATAAAGCATGTTAATCAATCAATCTAATCTAATTAAGTAATCTTTGAATAAAGTGATCATCCAATGTTTAAACAACGATTTGATTTGCGTGAGTCCAACTCGTTTCAGAATAAGTACTCAAAGTACGAATTCTTGAATTATATCGAACTAAAATTTAAATCTAATTTAATTTGTATTCAATACTAATTCCATATTTAATTCCAAATTAAATAACTACACTTTTTAATTTGCCTTTACGACTTAGATTCCAAATCTAATCTAAATGGGTCTCAAATACCAATTAACATCCAATGTCATTTAATTAAAGTCCAATGGGCTTTCAATTAATTTCTTAAGGCATGGACTTTGGTCAATATGGGTCAAACCCAAATACCAAAGCCCAATTAAGGAATCACCCAATTTGCCAAGAAACCAATTTCGGCCCATAAGGCCCATTTGTCATATTTGGACTTAATGGAATGATTTAGGCCCAATTTGGATCCAATCCAATTGACCTAAACCAACTTGCCCCAACCAAGCCCATTAGGCCCAAATACAACATTTAAAGCCCAATTCTAAATTAAGCCCAATTAATCAAATTCTAAAATTCCAAATTAAAGTGTATTGCATTAATTAATTATCTAAATTAACATTTCCAAAAATCAATTTAATTAATTAATCATGTTTTAATTTGTTCAACACATGTCCAACATTATTGAAGTAAAAAATCATCTCATTTCATGCTTTGATGCTCACGGCATTTGTAGGGATTTTTGTCCGATTCCGATTTCAATCTGATTGAATCTTAAATCATTATTTCCCAAGTCTTTAAACACATCCAATGGTCTTAAAACAAAAAATACCATGACATTAGGGCATATCATCTATTCGGCCAAGCCAAAGTAATTGGGGAAAATTAATCCAATTCAATTTTCGTCAAATTGATCATGCATAACTCCAAGTTATTAACATACAAGCATACTTAAACAAACAATTTGATCAAAACATGCTCAAATCAAATTTACCCAAATTTTAGTATATTAACCCTAAGTTCAATTTCATGCTCATCAAGGCTCATGATACCATTATTGGTCTCTAAGACATTCCAAGATCATATAAGCAATGAAATATTGTGAATACAAAAGTAAAGTATGGCGGAATCATACTTACAAAGAGCGGACGTTGGATGCGTTGAACAAAAAAAATTGCCTTTGAGAAGTCCTCCAAGATTCGGCCAAGGTCCTATTTGAATGTTGAATCCAAGCTCCAAGCTTTGATCTTTGATTCCAAGCTCAAGGGATTAGTTTCCCTAACACCTTGATATGATTCATTTTGTGTGATAGCACTAAGAAAAAATTGCAACAATTCTTTCTTGTTCTTGATGGAGCTCACGGCAATGGAGCACAAATGAAGAGAGAGCGAGAGTTTTTTATTTGTTTTCTAAAAACCTAATACAAAAATCATTCACTACTTTTGGTATATGTTTATCCAAAAGCATAAAGCAAAAAGGAGGGAAAATGGCATTCAATGCCTACAACAACTCCCATCATGAATAGTGACTGGTTGTCAATCACAAAAAGGTGACTTGAGTTCCATCACTAAAGTGACAGGCGATGTGACTTGTGGGCCGCACTTTAATTCAAAATGTGAGTGGAACCGCAAACACTCCCGGGCTCGGGTTCACTAATTCTAAATTAACAAATTTTCGTTGCGACGTAATTAAATCAAATTTAATCAAATAATTATGCCTAGCAAAATTACTATTCACGTCGCTTTAAAATTAATTCTAAATCAATTCATTAGCCCGAATTAAAATCCAATTTTAATTCCGCGTCGAAATCTAATTTCGTTTAATATATCGAATATATTATTTAATCGATTAATTCCAAATTAATCGTTCTCTCTCTTCTAATAGTATTTTATCCCAGATAAAATCTATCCGTAATTAATCATAGATTAATTATGCTCGAATGATACATCATCGGTGAATCTTCGGGAAGCGACCCATGAGATCCCAGGATATGTTGGCAGTAAATCCAGTCGTCGGACTATCCGAGCACGTACGTACCTCGTACTACATTTTTACCGATTTACAAGACATGGTTGGCTTATAGCAAAGCACCATGCCTACCCAATTCTCCAGAAATATTCTTAATGGAATATATAATATTTGTCAGGCGTAGTATACGTAGTATTGCGTATTGTGATCCGGTATCGGATGTCACATGCAAGGCCTGGGGCTGGAATATTGTCTGCCCCGTACGAAGCATATATCGGATTACAAGCAACTAGTCTCTTTAATCGGATAATCATGACCATGTCATATTATCCTGATGGTTGCAACCATTTAGAGTACCAGTTATGTATCCCTGTGTGATCATCATCTCCATATGACTGAAGTGATACTTCCATCTTGACATCACACCCAATACACTACGATTCTCAATAAACCCAGAAGAGGCGTACACAGAACCTGTTAAAGTCCTGGATGACCAAAACCAAACCGTATTGACTGTCGCAAGTACTAGCGATGCAAGTCTCAGGTTAAGACCAAATACATCTACCCTGATGTGGATTGTCCAACACACTTTGCCTTTTTGGAAAAAGTATATAAACTTTTTGAATTATTGTTTTTGGTATTAGTTTTTAGAAAACTAAAATTATCAAAAGAACTTTGTTTTGGAGAGCAAAACTTTGTAATTACCAATTCATCATCATATTAAGTTTCTAACATCCTCATACCATCAAATCTTATAGTCTTTTACTTAATCCATCAACTAGGATAACATAACTTATGGGTTGCTTTCAACATTATTTTCTTAATGCAAAAACCACCCAAATGACATCAACTTCAAACTAACAATATACAACAATCATCATATCCTCAAAACACAATATATAAAGATTTGGGTCAATCCTTTCTCACATTGAATCATGTTCTTTCTTCTTCGTTGGAGTCTATAAGTCTTCCTTAATCCTTTCTAAACATTGGTTTGTGTTGGAGTTCCCTCCATTCTTCTTCCAAGCTTCTTGTAAGATTACAATTCTCTCACTCTCTCATTTTCCCCTCTTCTTTCTTCATTATCCTCTTGTTGGACAATTATGACCCATATCATCACTATTTGTACAGAACATGGTGTTGTTGTACAAATTAACTATGTGACAAAGGAAATTGCTCTTTTATCATTTGTAATTGGATTACCAAGATAAATAAATGATAAAAGTCCATATGATTAGTTTCGGATTAATAAGATATGAGACAGTATTAATCCACTAAGGTTTAATCATTAAATATCCATAGTCGTTGTATTATCGAGATTGGACATCGATAATGCGGAATAGACTAGTATTGCACTTGTGCGCATTGTGGGAGCATAACGACATAGTTCTCATATATTTAAGTATTGGATACTTATGCAAGTGTGATAGGAGGTTGTGTTTACCGATGGTACGGGAACAACTTCGCTCTGGATAGACCACTCAGAATCCCATTGGTAGTATAACTATGTGTCTATGGGAGTCCGATTCAGGGTAGGTGTATTTGGTCTTAATCTAAGACTTGCATCGCTAATACTTGCGACAATCAATATACTTTGGTTTTGGTCGTCCGAGGCTTTAACAGGTTCCATGTATGCCTCTTCTGGGTATATTGAGAATCGTAGTGTATTGGGTGTGATGTCAAGATGGAAGTATCACTCCAGTCATATGGAGATGATGATCACACAGGATACGAAACTAGTACTTTTTAGTACTACAATCATCGGGATAATATGACTGTTGGACAATTATGACCCATAGCATCACTATTTGTACAGAACATGGTGTTATTATACAAATTAACTTTGTGACAAAGGAAATTGCTCTTTTATCATTTGTAATTGGATTACCGGGTTATATAAATGATAAAAGTTTTGGACAATTATGACCCATAGCGTCACTATTTATACAGATCATTATGTTGTTGTACAAATTAACTATGTGACAAATGAGATAGCACTCCTATCATTTGTGTTAGATCACCTAGATATATAAATGATAGGAAGTCCCTATGATTTGTTCCTGGACGGAGAATGAGATGAGACAGTATCAGTCCACGAAGGATAAATCATTAAATATCCATAGTCAGAGTATTATCGAGATTGGACATCGATAAATACGTAAAAGACTAGTATTACACTTGTGCGCGTTGTGAGGGCACAACGGCATAGTTCTCCTATATTAACGAATTTAGAATTAATTTGTTAGCGATGTGAATAGTGATTTCGCTAGGCGTAATCATTTAATTATGACGCAACAGAAAATTCATTAATTTGGAATTAATGAATCCGAGCCCGGGATTGTTTGTGAGCGCATTCACATTTCGAATTCAAGTGCGGAACGTAAGTCAAATCAAGCGTCAAATCGCTAGTCCCATCAAGCGTCAAATCACTTGTCACTTTGAGTGATGTGACTTGACAACTTGTGATTGATGTGATTGAGTGATGTTTGTGGTTGTTGGCTTTAATGGTTTGACTTTTGAAAAGCCAAATTCATGCCAAATGAATTTGAAAGTAACATTTGTGTATAAGATACACAAATTTGGAACAACCAAATAGAACTCTCTCTTCCTCTCATCCTCTCTCTCTCGGCAGTTCACTGTCTTTTCTTCTTTTGGTTTTGCTCGAAAAACCGAGCAGTGAAGGGAAGCGATAGTGGGTTTTGTGGTAAAATCACAAGTGCTAGCACACTTTCGAGACATGCGAAGGTGATAGGGAAGTCCACCCATGAGCCGGGAATCAAATGACGAAGCTTGGACCTTGGTTTATTGTTGATTGAAGGCCGAAAACAGTGAGGACATTCAGCTCACTGCCGAATGCAGTCCAAGGCAGAAAATGGTTTTTGTTTGTTGCCGCGTTGCTCAACCGCTCGATGTGAGTATTCCGCAACTTCTTCGATTTGTATTCGCACATATTTCATGCTTATTATTGATCTTGGGACCTTAATAGAAACCAACAAAAAGTCTATATGATTAGTTCCAGATTGATAAGATATGAGACAATATCAATCCAAGAAGGTTTAATCATTAAAACATCCATAGTCGGAGTATTATCGAGATTGGACATCGATAATACGGAATGGACTAGTATTGCACTTGTGCGTGTTATGGGAGCATAACGGTATAATTCTCATATATTAGGGTATTGGATACTCATGCAAGTGTAATAGGAGGTTATGTTTACCGATGGTACGAAAACAGCTTCGCTCTGGATAGACCCCTCGGAATTCCATTGGTAGTATGACTATATGTCTATGGAAGTCCGAATCAGGGAAGGTGTATTTGGTCTTAACCTGAGACTTGCACCACTAATACTTACGACAATCAATATACTTTGGTTTTAGTCGTCCAGGGCTTTAAGTGGTTCTGTGTACGCCTCTTCTGGGTATATTGAGAATCGTAGTGTATTGGGTGTGATGTCGAGATGGAAGTATCATTTCAGTCATAGTGGAGATGATGATCACGTAGGATACGGAACTGGTGCTCTTATATGCTGCAGCTATCGGGATAATATGACTAGGTCATGCTTATCCGATTATAGAGACTAGTTACCAGAGATCCGATATGTGCTTCGTACGAGGTAGACACAATTCCATCCCTATGTCTAGCACGTGACATCTGATACTGGATCGCAATACGCAATACTAAGTAAACTACGCTTGATATAGATTACATATTCCTTTAAGAATATTTATGGAGAATTGGGTAGGCACGGTGCTTTGTTGGAAGACAACCATGTCTTGTAAATCGGTAAAAATGTAGTACTAGGTACGTACGTGTTCGGATAGTCCGACGACCGGATTTACTGCCAACATATCCGGGGATCTCATGGGTCACTTCCCGAAGATTCACCGATGACGTATGACTCACACATTATTAATCTGTGATTAATTATTAGAGAGAGAAAATTAATCTAGGATTAATTACAGAGATATTTTATCTGGGATAAAATATTATTTAAAGAGAGAGAACGATTAATTTGGAATTAATCGATAAAATAATTTATTCGATATATTAAACGAAATTAGATTTCGACGCGGAATTATAATTGGATTTTAATTCGGGCGAACGAGTTAATATAGAATTAATTCGCTAGCGATGTGAATAGTAATTTTGCTAGGCATAATTATTTAATTAAATTTGATTTAATTACGTCGCAATGGAAATTTCGTTAATTCGGAATTAACGAACCTGGGCCCAGGAGTCTTTGCGATCCCACTCGCATTTCGAATCAAGTGGGGCCCACAAGTCACATCACATCATTAGTAATTCTTATGATGAAGGTCACATCACTTTGAGTGATGTGATGGTTGTCACTTGTGATTGATGGTGGTGGTTGGAAGGCTTAAATTCCTTGTACCTTTTTTACTTTGGTTTTTGGTTTTAGATTTTTGAAATCTAAAATACATAAAAAAAACACACAACTTCATCTTCTCTCTCTCTCCCCCTCAAAATTCGGCCAAGGGACATTTTCTTCCCTCAATTTTTTCATCAATACCGAGAGCATCAAGAAGACTAAGGGAAATTTTGTGGCAAAATTTTGCAAGTGCTAGCACACCAATGGGGTCAAACAAAGGTGATAGGGAAACCCATTCATGAGCATGGAATCACCATTTACAAAGCTTGGAGCTTGGAGCACACAATGGAGGGTTGACCGAAACTTGGAGCACAAATTTTGGGCATGGCCGAGAGCTTCAATGGAGGAGGAAAAGTTTTGTGTTCATCGCATCGCAAATCCGATCATTGTAAGTATGATTCCGCCATACTTCTTTATTGTATTCACATTATTTTCATTGCTTGATTGATCTTGGGACTATAGTAGAAACCCAACAATGGTATCAGAGCCTTGATTAAGCATGAAAATGAATTAGAGTACGATTTGGGTAAAATTGATTTGAGCATGATTTGATGAAATTGATTGTTTGAATATGCTTGAATGATGATAACATAGTGTTATGCATGATCAATTTGATGAAAATTGAATTGGATCAAAATTTCCCCAAATTGTTGGCTTGGCCGAAAGTTTAGCTTGCCCTAATGTCATGGTAATTTTGTTTTTTTTTTATTCAATAATGTTGGACATGTGTTGATGATAATTAGCATGATTAATTAAGTAAATTGGTATTTTGGAAATGTTAATTTGACTAATTAATTATGGCTATACACTTTAATTAATTAAATTGTGAGATTTGGAATTTTGGAAATTTAATTATTTGGGCTAAATTTGGATTTGGGCCAATAAAGTTGTATTTGGGCTTAATGGGCTTGGTTGGGCCAAGTATGGTTTAGGTTAATTGGTTGGATCCAATTGGGCCCAAAACCATTTCCGTAAAGTCCAAATATAATAAAATGGACCGTTAAAATTTTAATTGGGCCTAATGGGCCTAAATTGATTTTGCCAAATAAGGGTGATTCCTTAATTGGGCTTTGGTATTTGGGTTTGACCCATATTGACCAAATTCCATGCCTTATAAATTAATTGAAAGCCCATTGGACTTTAATTAAATTGACATTGGATGTTAATTAGGCTTTGAGACCCGTAAAGATTAGATTTAGAATCTAAGTCACAAAGGCTCATTAATAAAGTGTAATTATGTAATTTTGGAATTAAATAAAGAATTAGTATTGAATACAAATTAAATTGGATTTAATATTGTAGTTTGATATAATTCAAGAATTCGTACTTTGAGTACTTATTTTTAAAACGAGTCGGACTCGCGCAAATCAAATCGTTGTTTGAACATTGGATGGTCATTAATTTCAGATTAATTAATTGGATTAGATTGATTGATAACATGCTTTGTGTGAATACATGGATGTGATGTATGAATAATGTATATCAGATGGATATTAGATGGGTGAGGGCAATTTTGGAAGTTGTTGTAATAAATTTAGAATTATTAAATTTGACCTGCGTGTCCAGCCTATTACCTCTTGACTTTTTGTATTTCTCTTCTCACCTATTACCCTCAATGTAAATAAGGTTTCTTTAGAAGTGTTATGTAATTGGGTAGAAGTAAGATTTGTGCTAGCGGGAGAGAGGAAAGGGAGAGATTTGTTCTAGGAACAAGTTGTTTTATATATCCATCCGCATATCATTATTAATTTATTTGCGCGCCTTATTATGTTTTTAGAATGCATGTTTAAGGGTGTATGATGAGACCTTAATGAAGATAATTAATTGGTTGCTAATTACGCGAAAAACCCTTAACAAATATTAAACATTTTCCTTCCATTGAGTGATTCTTACTCAAGATCCAAGATTGGCACTGGTTTGTTGGCCAAATTCAAGGCTTTTGTCCATCGCGGATGTGTTTGAATCATGCAGGCTTTGTTCCATATCGCATGTCTTGTCCAAGTTGTGATTTGTTGGCCAAAGTCAAGATCACTTCTTGTCCATCGACATCGATTACGAAACTTTCCAAGGTCAATGGGTCCCGTTTTACTGGAATCATTAAGTTTGTTGTGCCAAAGCCAAGGCTTAGTTGATTCAGAGGATAAAGGTTAGGGAATATATTGGATATATTGGCATATATAAGATATATGTTTCGGACTTGGATATCCACCTACTGGATCTAGGAATTAGATGAGATCCAATTGATCTTAGAGATCTACCTAGTTAAATATCATACAATTTGTTGGCCAAAGTCAAGGTTGTGTGTTATTTAACGGGATCCTAGCCCACTAGAAAACAAGGTTTCCCGGGTACTCAACAGAGGGTTAGAGGCTCGCCGAAAAATAGTGGGAGGCAAGTATTAAATTTGCAATTTCGTTTAGATACTTGCCAATACGCGCTCATTTCAATTTTTCGTCAAATAATTAAATATATTAGTTGGAATAATATTTAATCGTCGTTTTAATTATACAGTTGGACTGTATTCAAACTACTTCAATTTATAGTTGATTATATAATTGGATTATAGTAATCAATATATTTGAATTTAACTAATTAAATTATAGTTGATTATATAGTTAGACTATTGTAACATTATATTAAATAGTACCTAAAATCGTTGATTGGATAGTTGGACTATAGCAATCAAGATAACTGAAAGATTAATGTTTAAAACATAATCCTGGGAGAAAATGTTATTAAACAGCTTTAATTTTCAAATTGGGAATAATACCTCAGGATAGTCCTGGGAACTAATAAGTTACTCTATTTGATAGAGCAAACTCTTGGGCCTAAGCCCGGAGTTGAGCAAATAGTAGAACAAGATCTTTGGAAGATTCATGTAATGATAACTTTAGTGCTCAATCCTTTATGCTTATCGCAATGACACTTTAATTCCGTCATCAAAATTAAGGATTATATCTTTATACCATGATGATGAAATTAAAGATCTTCATAGATTTATTCTTAAATCTTAGAAGTACAAATTGCATAGGAAGATCTTTCGCTCACATATGTTAGAGGGTACATCTGTCGAGCACTAGGTGTCGCAGATGATTGCTAACATCGATCAGCTAGGTTAGTTGGGCATTACCTACGTGGCCGAGACTACTAAAGATTTGATTTTATAATCTCTACCCGATAGCTGGGGCAAGTTCATTGTGAACCAAGAGAAAATTCTTGGAGAATTGATGGCTATGTTCTAGGAAGCAAAGCCAGAGCTTCTAAAAGGGGCAAAGGAAAAATCATCACAGTCTTCTAGGAAGACAAAAGACATATCACATGATGTCTGCCTAAACAGTGCCAAACGGGGTCACTGGAAGCGTGACTGTCGTATGGACAAGGCAGACATGAAGGAATTGAAGAGGGGCAAGGCTCCGGCTTTAATAATGTTTGTCATAAACATGTGCACTATTAGTCTCAAAATTGGATTTTAATACAAAATGTGGTACATAAAAATATGTAGTGATGTGCAGAATCTGCTGATTAGCAGGAGACTGGCTTCAGTTTATATTTAACCTATGAGTCGAGAACGGGACGAGAGTTGCTGTTTTAACCGTAGAAACCTAAGTTTAGGAACTACCATTCGGGTATGTACTTAAATTAGGAAATTGTTATAATGTAACTAGTTTGACTAGAAACATTATCTCTATATCAGAGTATAATCCGTTGCGGATATACCTTTATATTTTAGAACACTAAAGTGTTTTATTTTATAAAGATAATATTGAGATAAACACATTAGATGTGAATAACAGTATTTATATTTTGAATATAAATGTATCTCAAACGTATAACATGAAAAACAAATAGCTCAAACTTAATTAATTAGATGAGACTTATTTGTGGCATTGTTGTCTGGGACACATTAAACAAGACTCGTATATCCACACTTTTGAAGAGTGGATACTAGGACAGATTTGATCTTATTCAAATGAAGTCTATGAATATAGTTTATTAGACAAAGTGCCAAAAATATCTTTTACTTGGTAAAAGTATGAGTGCCACCGATCTGTTAGCCCTCGTTCATAGTGACGTTAGTGGGCCCATATCTAGCTAGGCTAGAGGTGGATATGAATACTTCGTAACCTTTATGAATGTGGCATCGCGTTATGGTTAAGTGTTTCTTTTGAAACACGAATCGGAAACTTTTCATAAATTCAAAGAGTTTCGACACGAAGAAAACAGACAGATCGGCTAAAGTATTAAACCGTCACGGTTAGACCGTAGTGGAAAATACTTAAGCAATAAGTTTCTCGAATACCTGAAAGAGTATAGTATTCTTTCATAGTGGACTCTTCACGGAACACCTCAATTGAGCGGTGTGTCTGAACTGAGAAACCGAACCTTGTTAAACATAGTAAGGTTAATCATTAGTCGCTCTGAGCTACCATTTTCCTTATAGGGATACGCATTAAATCAGTGCAAAACTTATTTTGAATAAGGTTCCGTAAAAATCTATTAGAAAGACTTTATATTAGATATGAACAGAAAAGAAACAAGATTTTCTCATTCCTGGAGATTTTGGAATGCTAGGCATATGTTTGGATGATACCAAACTAGAACCCAAATCGGATAAGTGCCTAAATTGTAGGTTATCCTAAGGAAACCAAAGTATAGTACTTATACAACTCACAAGAGAACAATGTAATTGTTGCTCTCCATGCGATTTTCCTAATAGGAATACCTATATGAAGTGGTAAGTGGGAGGAAAGTAAAACTCGATGAAAATCGGAGTAATACTGTTCCAGGCACCGATTCCTTATTGGAACACAATCAATTCACCAAGGATGAAACTGTACCACAATCTTCAAATACACAAGAACCGCGTAAGTCAGATAGAGTCAGAAAACAACCTGGGAGGTATGGGTTTATGATCTTACCTCATGAAGATATCAATCTTATTGAGGAATACGAACTAACTACGTATGGGGAAGTGATACAAGGTATCGACTCCCTATTATGGCAAAGTGCCATGAAGTCCGAAATGGATTCCATGTATACCAACCAAGTTTAGACACTAGTTGTTGTACCGGAAGGCATTGTGCCTATTGGTACCGTATAAGTCTTCAAGGAAGACATACATGGATGGCAACATACCAACGTACAAAGCTAGGCTTGTAGTGAAAAGGTATCGTTATCAACATTGTGTCGATTACGACAAAACCTTTTAACTCGTTGCCATGATTAAATCCATTTGGATAATGCTTGCTAATGCTGCATGGTTCATTTATGAAATATGGCAGCTGAACATCAAAATTTTTTTTGTTAAACGGAAACCTTTTGGAGGATGTTTACAACATCCTGACGGTTTTTTCATACTAAAACGAGCAAACAAGATTTGCAAGTTAATTCGATCCATTGATGGATTGAAGCAAGCATTGAGTTCTTGGAACTATAGTTTTGATGTAATCATAATGGTATATGATTTAATTCAAAACAATAATAATTCTTGTGTATATAAGAGGGTTAGTGGGAGCGCACTGAGATTGAATGTCCTATACAATGATGATATATCATTTCTTGGAAATGATATTCCCATAATACAATTGGTGAAAGCTTGGCTTTCATGAAAAATTCTTCGTAGACTTCTTGGGAGAGACAACCTTTATTCTAGGAATAAAGATCTACTAGGATAGATCTAAAAGTTGTTGGAACTCTCCGAGAACTCGTACATTGAAAGATATGTACGTGACCTGGTGGCTCATATGCTTTGAGCACATGGAGTCACAATCAGGCCAATCCAAGTGATAGTCACTGGATTGATGTTAAGAATATCCTTGAGTATCTTAGATGAACTAAGGATGCTTTCTTGTTCTATGGAGAATGAGAACTTGAAGTGACTGGGTTCACTGTTGCAAGTTTCCAAACCGATAAAAACGACTACGAGTCGTAACAAAAGTTACTATATAGTTTGAATAACGGAACAATGAGCTGGAAATCTTCCAAGCAAGATACTGTTGCCGAATAAACAACAAAAGCGGAATATTGCTGCAGTTGAGGCAGCAATAGAAGAAATTTGGATCTTAATAATCCTAATTAGAGTAGGAATAGTTCTGTTAGCAGCTGAGCTAGGCTACAACACAAGCTAAAGAATTAATGGTCCCATCAACGATCCGAGTAAATACTTCAACTGTTCATCTAATTCATTCGGATCATACATCGTGGCGATGTGATGATCGAATAAATAGCATCAGATGATAACTTTGCAAATCCACTGACGAAAGCAGTTTCTCAGCAGAAGTTTAAGCGAACCGTACATAGTTCAAATATAGAACACTTGAGTGATTGGCTATAGGCCAAATAGGAGATTGTTGGACAATTATGACCAATAGCATCACTATTTGTACATAACATGGTGTTGTTGTACAAATTAACTATGTGACAAAGGAAATTTCTCTTTTATCATTTGTAATTGGATTACCGGGATATATAAATGATAAAAGTCCATATGATTAGTTCCGGATTGATAAGATATGAGACAGTATCAATCCATGAAGGCTTAATCATTAAAACATCCCTAGTCGGAGTATTATCGAGATTGGACATTGATAATGCGGAATAGACTAGTATTGCACTTGTGCGTGTTATGGGAGCATAACGGCATAGTTCTCATATATTTGGGTATTGGATACTCATGCAAGTGTAATAGGAGGTTGTGTTTACCGATGGTATGGAAACAGGTTCGCTCTGGATAAACCCCTCAGAATTCCATTGGCAGTATGACTATGTGTCTATGGAAGTCTGAATCAGGGTGGGTGTATTTGGTCTTAAACTGAGACTTGCACCGCTAATACTTACGACAATCAATATACTTTGGTTTTAGTCGTCCAAGGCTTTAACCGGTTCTGTGTACGCCTCTTCTGGGTATATTGAGAATCGTAGTGTATTTGGAGTGATGTCGAGATAGAAGTATCACTCCAGTAAAAGTGGAGATGATGATCACGTAGGATACAGAACTGGTGCTCTTATATGCTGCAGCTATCGGAATAATATGACTAGGTCATGCTTATCCGATTATAGAGACTAGTTACCAGAGATCCGATATGTGCTTCGTACGGGGCAGACACAATTCCAGCCCCAGGCCTAGCACGTGACATCCGATACTGGATCGCAATACACAATACTACGTATACTACGCCTGATATAGACTACATATTCCTTTAAGAATATTTCTGGAGAATTGGATAGACACGGTGCTTTGCTGGAAGCCAACCATGTCTTGTAAATCGGTAAAAATGTAGTACTAGGTACGTACGTGTTCGGATAGGCCGACAACCGGATTTTCTGCCAACATATCCGGGGATCTCATGGGTCACTTCCTGAAGATTCACCGATGATGTATGACTCACACATTATTAATCTGGGATTAATTATTAGAGAGAAAATTAATCTAGGATTAATTACCGAGATATTTTATCTGGGATAAAATATTATTTAAAGAGAGATAACGATTAATTTGGAATTAATCGATAAAATAATATATTCGATATATTAAACGAAATTAGATTTCGACGCAGAATTAAAATTGGATTTTAATTCGGGCGAACGAGTTAATTTAGAATTAATTCGCTAGCGACGTGAATAGTAATTTTGCTATGCATAATTATTTAATTAAATTTGATTTAATTACGTCACAATGGAAAATTTGTTAATTCGGAATTAGCGAATCTGAGCCAGGGAGTGTTTGCGAGCCCACTCGCATTTCGAATCAAGTGGGGCCCACAAGTCACATCACGCGTTACATCATTAGTCATTCTTGTAATGGAAGTCACATCACTTTGAGTGATGTGATGGTTGTCACTTGTGATTGATGGTGGTGGTTGGAAGGCTTAAATGCCTTGTACCCTTTTGACTTTGGTTTTTGGTTTTAGATTTTTGAAATCTAAAATACCCAAAAAAAAAACACAACTTCATATTCTCTCTCTCCCCCCCTCAACATTCGGCCAATGGCCATTTTCTTCTCTCAACTTTTCCTTCAATACCGAGAGCATCAAGAAGACTAAGGGAAATTTTGTGGCAAAATTTCCAAGTGCTAGCACACCAAAGGGGTCAAACAAAGGTGATAGGGAAACTCATTCATGAGCATGGAATCGCCATTTACAAATCTTGGAGCACACAACGAAGGGTTGACCGAAACTTGGAGCACAAATTTTAGGCATGGCCGAGAGCTTCCATGGAGGAGAAAAAGTTTTGTGTTCATCGCATCGCAAATCCGATCATTGTAAGAATGATTCCGCCATAATTCTTTATTGTATTCACATTATTTTCATTGCTTGATTGATCTTGGTGTTGGAGTTTTCTATGGTCCCGAGGATCGAATAACAAGCAAGAAACATATGCGAATACATAAAGGAGTTGCGGAATACTCACAAAGATCGGTTGAGCGATGCAACAAAGAAAAAAAAATTCTTTCCTGCCCTCCTAGAAGTCACGGCAATGGCTGAAATTTGGTCCTCCAAATTCGGCAATGGTCCAAGCTCCAAGCTCAAAGCTTTCGTGATGTGATTACAAGCTCACATGTGCGGTTCCCTATCACCTTCGCGTGACTCCGATTGTGTGCTAGCACTTGATGATTTTGCCACAAAACATCTATTCTTCTCCTCCATTTTCGGTCAAACCATAAAACTTGAGGAAGAAAAACAAAAATGCCCATTTGGGCGTGAGAGAGATGAAGTGAAAAGGAGAGAGATATGAGTTGGTTAGATGGAAAATGTGTATCTAATACCAATTTTTGAATATCCAAAATTCATTTAATTGATTTTTCAAAAATTTGGCTTTCAAAAGTCAAACAATAAAAGCCATACCAACTTCCATCAATCAATGAATAGTGACTGGTGTCAATCACTCAAAGTGAAAGACATCTATCACTTGATTGACGAATGATGTGACGCTAGATGCGACTAGCGATTTGACGCTTGATGTGATTTGTGTGCCGCACTCGAATTCGAAATGCGAATGCGCTCGCAAACACTCCCGGGGTCGGGTTCACTAATTCCAAATTAATGAATTTTCCGTTGTGACGTAATTAAATGATTATGCCTAGCGAAATCATTATTCACATCGCGAACGAATTAATTCTAAATTAACTCATTCGCCCGAATTAAAATCTAATTTTAATTCCGCGTCGAAATCCAATTTCGTATAATATATCGAATATATTATTTTATCGATTAATTTCAAATTAATCATTTTCTCTCTTTAATTGATATTTTATCCCAGATAAAATCTCTCCGCAATTAATCCCAGATTAATTTTCTCTCTCATCAAATTAATCAAAGATTAATAAAATGCGAGTCATACGTCATCGGTGAATCTTCGGGAAGCGACCCACGAGATCCCGGGATATGTTGGCAGTAAATTCGGTCGTCGGACTATCCGAACACGTAAGTACCTAGTACTACGTTTGTACCGATTTACAAGACAAGGTTGTCTTCTAGCAAAGCGTCATGCCTACCCTATTCTCCTGAAATATCCTTACAGGAATAAGCGATCTATATCAGGCGTAGTATACATAGTATTGCGTATTTCGATCCAATATCGAATGATCACATGTAAGGCCTGGGGCTGGTACAGTGTCTACCCCGTACGAAGCATATATCGGATCACTCGCAACTAGTCTCTTTATTATCGGATAATCATGACCAAGTCATATTATCCCGATGGTTGCAACCCTTAGAGAACCAGTTCTGTATCCATGCGCGATCATCATCTCCATATGACTGGAGTGATACTTTCGTCTTGACATCAAAACCAACACACTACGATTCTCAATATACCCAGCAGAGGCGTACACAGAACCTGTTAAAGCCCTGGACGACCTAAAACCAATGTATATTTATTGTCGCAAGTATTAGCAGTGCAAGTATCAGGTTAAGACCAAATACACCTACCCTAATTTCGGACTTCCATAGACACATAGTCATACTACCAATGGAATTCCGAGGGGTCTATCCAGAGCGAAGCTGTTTTCTGTACAATCAGTAAAACACAACCTCCTACTACACTTGCATGAGTATCCTATACCCAAATATATGAGAGCTATGTCGTTATGCCCTCACAACGCGCACAAGTGTAATACTAGTCTTTTACATATTATCGATGTCCAATCTCGATAATACTCTGACTAGGGATATTTAATGATTAAACCTTCGTGGATTGATACTGTCTCATATCATCTCAATCCAAGTACTAATCTTAAGGACCTCCTATCATTTATACATCTTGGTGATCTAATCACAAATGATAAGAGAGCAATTTCCTTTGTCACATAGTTAATTTGTACAACAACACCATGATCTGTACAAATAGTGACGCTATGGGTCATAACTGTCCAACAATCTCCCACTTGCCCTATAGCCAGTCACTCGAGTGTCTTACACCCGAACTATGTACGGTTCACTAAAATTACTGAGAAAAGACTTTCGTCAGCGGTTTTACATGATTATCATCTGATGCGATTTATTCGATCATCACATCACCACGATGTATGATCCGAACAAATCATATGAGTATCGAAGTATATATCTGGATCGTTGATGAGACCATTAATTCTTTAGCCTGTGCCGTAGCCTAGCTCAGCTGCTAACAGAATTATATCTAATCTAATTAGATTTATTATCGACCCAAATGGCTTCTATTGCTGCCTCAGCTGCTGCAATAATCCACTTTAGTTGTTTATTCAGTAACAGTATCTTGCTTGGAAGATTTCCAGCTCACTGTTCCGTTGTTCAAACTTTATAGTACCATTGTTACGACTTATAGTCGTTTTATCGGTTAGGAAACTTACAACAGTGATCCCAGTCACTTCAAGTTCTCCATTTCAATAGTTTAAGAAAGCATCCTTAGTTCTCTAAGATACTAAAGGGTGTTCTTAACATCAATCCAGTGACTATCACTTGGATTGGTCTTTTTGTGAATCCATTTACTCAAAGCGTATGAGACACTAGGTAGCGTACATTTATTTCAATGTACGAGTTCTCGGAGAGTATCAACAACTTTAAATCTATCCCAGTAGATCTTTATTCATATAATAAAGGTTGTTTCTCCCAAGAATTCTACGGAGAATTTTCATGAAAGCCAAGCTTTCACCGATTGTATTATGGGAATATCATTTCCAAGAAATGACATATCATCATTATTTAAGACATTTATGTCAGTGCTCTCCCACTAACCTCCTTATATACACAAGAATCATTTTTGTTTTGAATTAAATCATACACCATTAGGATTACATCAAAACGATAATTCCAAGAACTCAATGCTTGCTTCAATCCATACATGGATCGAATAACCTGCAAACCTTGTTTGCTAGTTTTGGTACGACAAAACCGTCAGAATGTTAGAAATATCTTCCAAAAGGTTTCCATTAAGGAAAGAGGTTTTGGCATTCATTTGTCACGTTTCATGAATGAAACATGTAGCATTAGCAAGCATTATCCAAATGGATTTACCGTGGCAACAGGTAAAAGGTTTCGTCGTAATCGACACAATATTGATAATGAGACCTTTCCGCTACAAGCCTAGCTTTGTACGTTGGTATGTTGCCTTCCATGTATGTCTTCCTTGAATACTTATATAGTACCAATAGGCACAATGCCTTGCGGTACAACAACTAGTGTCCAAACATAGTTGGTATACATGGAATCCATTTCGGACTTTATGGTACTTTGCCATAATATGGAGTCGATACCTTGTATCACTTCCTCATACGTAGTCAGTTCATATTCCTCAATAAGATTGACATCTTTACGAGGTGAGATCAGAAACTCATACCCTAGGTTGTTTTTTCTGACTCTCTCCGACTTACGCAGTTCTTCTGTATTCGAAGATTATTGGTATATTTTCATCCTTGATGAACTATTTCTGTTCCATTAAGGAATCAGTGCCGGGAATAGTATTACTCTGATTTTCATCGAGTTTTACTATCTTCCCACTTACCACTGGATATAGGTATTCATCTTAGGAAAACCGCATGGCGAGCAACAATTACATTGTTCTCTTGTTAGCTGTATAAGTACTATACTTTGGTATCCCTATGATAACCCACAATTAGACACTTATCCAATTTGGGTTCTAGTTTGGTATCATCCAAACATATGCCTAGCATTCCCAAATCTTCAGGAATGAGAAACCCAGTTTCTTTCCTGTTCATATCTAATATGAAGTCTGTCAAACACATTTTTATGGAACCTTATTCAAAATAAGTTTTGCACTGTTTATGCATATCCGTTGAAAGAAATGGTAGCTCAGAGCGACTCAGGATTAACTTTATCATGTCTAACAAAATTCGGTTACTCTGTTCGGACACACCGTCAAAATGACGTGTTCCGGGAGGAGTCCTCTTTGAAAGAATACTATACTCTTTCAAGTATTTTAGAAACTTATTGCTTAAGTATTTTCATCATGGTCTAATCGTGACGATTTAATACTTTAGCCGATCTGTTTGTCTACTCCGTGTCGAAAACTTTAAAAGTTTCTGATTTGTGTTTCAAAAGAATCACATAACCATAACGCGATGCCACATCTATAAAGGTCATGAAATATTCATATCCACCTCTAGCCTAGCTAGACATGGACCCACTTGCTTCACTATGAATTAGGGCTAACAGATCGGTGGCATTTACACTTTTACCAAGTAAATGTGTTTTAGGCACCTTGCCCAATAAACTAGATTCGTAGACTTTATTTGAATAGAATCAAATTTGTCCTAGTATCCACTCTTCGAAAGTGTGGATATACGAGTCTTGTTTAAATGTGTCCCATAAAACAATGCCACAATAAAGTTTCTTTTGATCAAATCATTTTGAGCTATTTGTTTGTCATGTTATACGTTTGAGATTTATTTATATTAAAAATATAAATTCTGTTATTCACATCTAATGTGTTTATCTCATATCATCTTTATAAAATGAAACACTTTAGTGTTCTAAAATATAAAGGTATATCCGCAACGGATTATACTCTGATATATAGATAATGTTTCTAGTCAAACTAGTTACATTTTAACAGTTTCCTAATTTAAGTACACACTCATAGGGTAGTTCCTAAACTTAGGTATCTACGGTTAAAACAACGACTTTCGTCTCGTTTCTGATTTGCAGATAAATCTCAATTAAAGTCAGTATCCTGCTAATAAGCAGATTCTGCACACCAGTACATGTTTATGTACCACAACCCGTATATATAAAATCCAATTTTAATACTAGCAGTGGACATATTTATGACAAATATATTTGAAGTCAGAGCCTTGCCCGTCTTCAATTCCTTCATGTCTGCTTTGTCCAAACGGCAGTCACGCTTCCGCGATCCCGTTTGCTACAATTAAGGCAGACATTTTGGGATTTGTCCTTTGTCTTCCTAGAAGATTAATAATGATTTTGCCTTTGCCCATTTCCGACATTCCAGAAGCCTTTGGCCAAGCTTTGGCCTTCTAGAATATCGAAATAAAGTGCGCCTTGCGCATCTTGCCATATTGCAAGCTTTTGGCTTTGGCTCCTTGAGTATAGCTATTAACTCTCCAAGAGTTTACTATTGAAATTTAGTACTTCAAAGATCTAAAATAGATCTATGAAGATCCTTCAATTTCATTATCATACTTTAAGGATCCAATACTTAGTTCTGATTAAGAAATTAAGGAGTCTATACGGCAAGATTAATGGATTAAGCACTAAAGTTATCATCACATGAATATTCCAAATATCGTGCTCTACTATTTGTTTCATTATCTTCTAGTATTTTGATCCGTCTGACGGCTTTTTGTCCCATTATCTTCTAGTATTTTGATCCGTCTGATGGCTTTTTGTTCCATATACTGCAAGCACTAGTGATATTTGGATCCGTCTGATGGCATTTTATTTCATCTACTTCTGGCATTGATGGCACTTTGATCAGTCTAATGACCATTTGATCCATCTTCTTTAGGTATTTTGATCCGTCTGATGGCCTTTTGTTCCATCTACTTCTGACACTGTAGTATTTTAATCTGTCTGATGGCCTTTTATTCCATCTTCTTCTTGCACTTGTGGCAATTTGATCCGTCTAATGGCCTTTTGTTCCATTTACTTATGGCATTGGTGGTGTTTTGATATGTTTGCTGACCTTTTGATCCATCTACTTTTGGTATTTTGATCCATCTGGTGGCCATTTGTTCAATCTATTTCAGGCATTTTGATCTGTCTGATGGCTTTTTCTTTCATATGCTTCAGGTATTGTTGGTGTTTTAATTCGTCTAATGACCTTTTGATCCATCTATTTTTGGCATTTTAATTTGTCTGAAGACCTTTTCTTCCATCTACTTCTACCATTTTGGTCCGTCTGATGGCCTTTACTTCCATCTACTTCTAGCATCTTGATTCGTCTAATGGAATTTTCTTCCATCTGCTTCTGGCATTTCAACTCCGCTTGGTGTCTTAAAACCTAATTGTGAGACGGGAGTCACCCCCAGCCACTACGTCCAAGCAGTCTTTACCCCCAGTGTTATTTTTTAGGTAGGCTTCTCCCATATTTTCTTATTTTGGATGCTCTGTGTCTTGGAGGCACTCGCAGCATACCCCATTTTTCTAGAGTTCTTCTTCTCTACTTGATTTGTATTAACTTTCTGAAAAAGAAATATTACTTGTATGTATGCATGATTGCAAATGATCTCTATTCGTATGCCTATTCTTCTGCTTGAGAAAGTGCATGAGTCCCGATGTTTTTCCATAGAGATATCATTAGGTTTTGTCTCACTTTTTCATAGGCTATCCTTCGGCGTTCTTAAATCATTGACTTTGCTTTTGAAATTCCTTTTTTTTTTCATGTGGTGACTCTTCCATTTTCTCAAAAGCTTCCTTTTTGAAATTCTATCTGTTTCCAAAGTGTGAGCATTGTCTAAATTCAAAATTCAATTCTAACAAAGGTTTCACCGTTCGAAAGCTTTTCCATGTGTGTGTGTGTGATTCTTTTACAAAGAACTACATGCAACCCGAATTAGTTTATATTGGTGCTAAGTGTAGATTAGGGAAACACTTGAGTTCATTTTATCCTTTCCTTTGCCTAGATAAGCTAACACCTAGTTATGGATCAATAAGATTACATGATTTCCTAAAATTTTATTTCATGTAGGGCTTATCTTCATCCCTAACTTTCTTGAGTCATGAAATTATCTTTTGACGCGAAGACTTCACATTTGTGATGCGACTCTATGATTACTAAATAATTTCACCAACTCAAGTTGTTTTGCATACTCAATATTTGAGTTATCGTTTGACGTAAAAGTACTGGTGGGGTTCACGAAACTCCTGGTTACTAAATATTTCAAACATCGGAGTAGATTTTTATGGGATTCACCATTTCCTTTTTTTTTCTTTTCCTTATCTTCCCTTTTGTTTCAATCATCTCCTTAACTTAGTATCATCTTAGACTTATCTTTTATAAGAGAATCAAATGAGTGCCAAGTATTTTGACCATCTCTACCAGTTATGCAAGCATAAATTCTTTCTAAGTGTTCTTTGTAATTCCAAGTGCAAGTCTTAGTGCGTAATTTTTAGATGACATTTTGCCAGTGATTCCAAAGTTTTAAAAAATTATTTTAAGAACTGAGACATGCTCATTTTTTCAAGAGATAGGATATTTTTTAGAAACTGAATTCATTATCATCGAACATTTAAAAAAGTCATTACATGATGAAAAATGAAGATGTAAAAGCAATCCTTTGATGATTTAGAACCTGGTTACTGCATGGTAGAGGCTTTTTCAAGATTAGGTATCCTGCCAGTGTCGATCAGATTCTGGATTTTATGCCTTAGACGGATACATATATCTGCCCCATGCCTTGAGAACTGGTGGAAAATATAACATAGAATCGGATCAAGTTTTCTTGGTAGTGAGTTTGGCACATACTTTGGATCTAGTGGTTTCAATAAGCATTGTCTCCTAAGCTTATCCAAAATCTTGGACATTGGTTTTCCCAGGTTGAAAAATGTCATTTCTGGACGGTGTTTACTTCTATTGTTTTGTTTCCTAAGCCTCCTCCATTACTCTTCTTATATTACCTTTGGTCGTAGAGCTTCTTGTATTTTATTTCCTCTTGTTCTATGTCTATTACAATTTCCTTCAACTGTCTGAAGTCATACATCATAGAGGTCAGTCAACTTAATTTGTTATCGACATAGAGTTGTGTGCCCCTGATGATCATTTTGATATGATCCTTCTATGATGGTTTTCTCTTGTCTGCATCTTCAGAATCTGGATTCTTCAGCTATCTATATTTTGATTGAGTGATAGGTCTGACTGTTCTTTGGTATTCTCTAGGCCACTGAGTGATAGGACTGGCTCCATGTCCATCATACTTTGATTGAGGAATGCCTCTACTAGTGTCTTCATGTAGGAAACGCTTTCCTCGCGCAGCAGAAACGGTATAGGCACACAGATCGGACTTGGAATTCTTTTTTGCCCTTCTCATTTAATTGTCGAATGCTACTGTCACACCCTCTGAAATTTTACTTCAGTTTTAGACAAAATTCCAGCCTTGCAACAGCTCCAAAACAGTCCCCGAACAGCCCCAAACAGCCAGACAAAAACTGGACTATTTTGGACCCGATACGTGCACAGTGCACTACAGAAAGAGTCCCTAAAAATATGAACAATGGCTGTGTTTCGGTTCTGAATTTTCACTTGAAAATAGCCCCAACACAGCCCCAAAACATCTCAAAATGTTCCCCCAAAAAAACTGGATTAAAACGAAACCAAAACGAGTTCCGTTTCACCAAGTAAAGGGGCGGCAATGAGCAAATATAATGTTATTTGCCGTGACCCACAAGAAAGAGATGAAGAGGATGAATTGTTCGACACCACAAAGTCTTCCGAACTATATCTTGTTACCAACAGAAACTTGTGTGGGCAAGACCCACAAAATCAATCCCTAAACGTTTTAGAGATTTAATCACACAACAACTTTTGTTATTTAATTTTATTTATCTTTCGTTCTTACTTTTTTTTTCTCAACAACCTGAGAGAATTTGCAAGGGTTAGAATGAGAGTCTTAGTAAAAAGAAAAAATATTTTTTCTTTTTATACTTAGGTTTATTTGTTTCCAAAACAAACAAATCATTTCCCTCTCATCTAGTCAAAAAATCGGCCAATGAAGCAATTTTTATTTAATTTTTGTTTCATCAAAATCAATTACCATAATGGAAAAAGATGTTACAAAAATAAAAGATTAATTCCTATTAAAAGATTTGTAACTTCCAAATAAAGTCCAAGGGTTTCTAAAACCCAAAATTTGGAATTTACACAATTAACCTTTTACTTAATTATATCATATATAATTAAATGCCAAGTGTTTAATTATCATATAATTACAAGAAATATATATTAAACTTTTAACATATAGTTTGAAATGTGACAAAATAATAATATTAATCATATTAATAATATTTATACCTTTGTGAGTATATAATTGGACTATCCAATTATACTAAATCCACTGTAGTAGATCGAGCTAGTACGGGGACCAAATGGACCTACGGTTCCGAGCTCCAATAATCTATAAATATTAATTAAGCTCTTAATTAAATATTTTGAATTATTAACTCCGGGTTATTCCACTAAAACCCCGAAGTTGTACTCTATTTTTCGCAGATGATATATTAAGCCGAACCAAGTCGGTGTTCATCGAAATAATCACTACATATAGATTAACATTTCACGAGTATTTCGTAATTAGAGCCGACTCATAATATCCACTACACTCCTCTAAGTATTTTTACCTTAAGTACCATTGATTCTTTAATGAATGATTTATTCATAACCATTATGAATTTTAATCTTTCTATTCGTAATAGAAAGACTTGAGTGCTTTAACCGTTCAAGTACCGAATCAAACCTTAAGAAAGATACTCATCTACTTCTCGCAAGAAGGAGTGAACTCCATATCTTTGTAAAAAGTTCCCAGCTACACAACAGACCATGCCCCCAAAGTACGTAGCTATTGGTCGGGACTGCTACACCTACCTCACCTTTGTAAATCAAAGGACATAGCCTGCAATGCAGGAGTTCGTAGTACACTCAGGATTAAAAGCAATCCATATATGACAATCTAGTAGATCAAAATGACTTTATTTGTTTAACAGATATTATAAGAATGTCATTTCCATCTGGGTCCAGTCCTATATGATCACATCATACAAGGTGTCTCCATTCTCATGTCTCTACATGGACGATCCCGAATCAAGGTCGCCATACAAATATAGAATGGACCGCAGATAAACCACAAACAAAGTACCCGCTTTATTTGCTCTCTATAAACTATTTAAGATTACTAACTTCAGACTTAAATCCTATTGTGTATGATACTAATACACTAAGTCTGAAGGTACATAAATAATTTAGGGTATTAAAGATAATTTATAATATGCGAAAATTTAACAAACATTTTGATAAATGAATAATGCATCATTTTATTTCAAAACACATAAAACTGTTTAATTTACATGTAGCTCTGGGGCATACATCCCAACAATCTCCAACTTGCACTAGAGCAAATGAGACATGTCACGTAATCATAGACCATCTAGGTGACCTTCAAACACTTTACCCGACAAGGTCTAATGTTTCCTCTCTATATGCTTTCCCTTCTTGTGGCTTCTTGGTTTTTTGAATTTGCCATTGCACCACTATTATCGTAATAAAGAGTGAGTGGTTTATTCATATCTGGAACAACTTCTAGATCTCCTAAGAAATTTACGGAGCCAGACTACTACCTTAGCTGCTTCACAAGCGGCTACACACTCAGCCTCCATGGTGGAGTCAACAATGCAAGATTGCTTTACACTCCTCCATACTATTGCCCCACCACCTAGGGTAAACACTGATCCAGATGTTGATTTCCTAAAATTGGCATATGTCTGAAAATCAGAGTCCGTATATCCCCTTAGGATTATATCTTCACCGTAATATAAAAGCATATAATCTCTCGTTCTTTTAAGATACTTGAGAATGTGTTTCATAGCCACCCAGTGATCCAATCATGGGATTGACTGAAACCTACTGACTACTCCCACTGCAAAACAGATGTCCGGTCTCGTGCATAACATAGCATACAAGAGACTACTAACTGTTCAGGCATATGGGATATGTCTCATTTCCTCAACATCTTGAGGTGTCTTAGGATATTGTTCATTTGAAAAATGAATTCCATGCCGATAAAGCAGATTGCTTTTCTTCGAATTCTTCATCCCAAATTGCACAAGGATCATGTCGATATAGGATGCCTGAGACATATCTAAGAGTTGTTTCTTGCGATCACAATTTTGGAGTTCTACGACCCCGAGGATCGAATAACAAGCATAAAACACATGTGCGAATACAATCAAAGAGTTGCGAAATACTCACAATGATCGGTTGAGCGACGCGAGAGACAACAAAAACTTTTCTACCCTCCTCCACGAAGCTCGGCAGTGGGCTGTTTCTGCAGTCTCCATTTTTGGCCATCTTGGTCCTCCATTGATGCTCCAAGCTCCAAGCTTATCATGGTGATTCCATGCTTATGAAATTAGTTCCCTATCACCTTTGTATGAAGTCATTTAAGTGCTAGCTCTTGATGTTTTTGCCACAAAAACACCATTTGTTTCTCCTTCATTTTCACGGTAGTGAACCAGAAAAGAAGAAGAAAAAAAACTGCCCAAGGGCGTGAGAGAGGGAAGAGAAAATGAAGAGAGAGATGAGATGGATGTTGGCAAAAGTGTATCTAATACTCATAAATTGATTTTAAAAAAATCAATTAATTGATTTCAAAAATCAAAACATATACCAAAAGTTAAAATAATAATATATGTCAATCAAGCTTTCCAAAAAGCTTTCCAACCACTTCCATCTACTATTCACATCACTCAAAGTGACATTGATTTGACGATTGATGGACTTGCGTGCCGCACTCGAATTCGAAATGCGAACGCGCTCGCAAACACTCTCGGGCTCGGGTTCGCTAATTCCAATTAACGATTTTTTCGTTGCGACGTAATTAATTAATTATGCCTAGCACAATCACTATTCACGTCGCTAACGAATTAATTCTAAATTCCTCGTTCGCCCGAATTAAAATATGATTCTAATTCCGCGTCGAAATCCATTTCGTTTAATATATCGAATATATTATTTTATCGAATAATTCAAAATTAATCGTTATCTCTCTTTATTGATATTTTATCCCAAGATAAATATTCTCCGCAATTAATCCCAGATTAATTTTCTCTCTCATTTAATTAATCCCAGATTAATTAAAGTGTGAGTCATATGTCATCGGTGAATCTTCGAGAAGCGACCCATGAGATCCCCGGATATGTTGGCAGTAAATCCGGTCGTCGGACTATCCGAACACGTAAGTACCTAGTACTATGTATTTACCGATTTACATGACAAGGTTGGCTTCTAGCAAAGCGCCATGCCTACCCAATTCTCCAGAAATTTCCTTACAGGAATATGTGATCTATATCAGGCGTAGTATACGTAGTATTGCGTATTTCGATCCAGTATCAGATTGTTAGACATTATGTCCCATAGCGTCACTGTTTGTAAATGATATTGTATTATTGTACAAAATTAACTATGTGATAATGAAATTGCCTTTTGCCGTTTTGTAATATTATTTACTTTGAGTTATAAATGGCGAAAGTCCATATGATTAGTACCTGGACTGAGAATGATATGAGACAGTATCAGTCCCCAAAGGTTTAATCATTAAATATCCCTAGTCGTAGTATTATCGAGACTGGACATCGATAATGCGGAATAGACTAGTATTGCGCTTGTGCACGTTGTGAGGGCACAACGGCATAGTTCTCATATATTTAAGTATTGGATACTTATGCAAGTGCGATAGGAGGTTGTTGTGTTTTACCGATGGTACGGAAAACAGCTTCGCTCTGGATAGACCGCGGAATCCCATTGGTAGTATGTCTGCGTGTCTATGGGAGGCCGCATCAGGGTAGGTGTATATGGTCTTAACCTGAGACTTACATCGCTAGTACTTGCGACAATCGGTAAACTTTGGTTTTGGTGGTTGGGGACCTTAACCGGTTCTGTGTACACCTCTTCTGGGTTTATCGAGAATCGTAGTGTACTGGATGTGATGTCAAGATGGAAGTATCGCTTCAGACATATGGAGGTGATGATCACGCAGGACACAGAACTAGTACTCTATAAAAGGTTGCAACCGTCGGGACAATATGACAAGGTCAGGATTGTCCGATTTAAAGAGACTAGTTGCTTGATGTCCGATATATGTTTCGTACGGGCAGACACATCTCCAGCCCCAGGCCTAGCATGTGATCATCCGATACTGGATCGATGTACGCAATACTACGGTATACTACGCCTGATACAGATCTTATATTCCTATAAGAATATTTCTGGAGAATTGGGTAGGCATGGCGCTTTGCTAGAAGCCAACCTTGTCTTGTAAATCGGTAAAGACGTAGTACGAGGTACGTACGTGTTCGGATTATCCGACGACCGTATTTACTGCCAAAATATCCGGAGATCTCTTGGGTCGCTTCCTGAAGATTCACCTATGATATTTGATTCGGACTTAATTAATCTTGGATTAATTGCGGAGAAACTTTATCTTGGATAAAGTGCCTAATTTAGAGAGAGAACGATTAATTTGGAATTAATCGATAAAATTATTGTATTCGATATAATAATCGAAATTCGATTTCGACGCGAAATTAAAATTAGATTTTAATTCGGGCATACGAGTTAATTTAGAATTAATTCGTTAGCGACGTAAATAATAATTTCGCCAGGCGCAATTATTTATTTAAATTCGGTTTAATTAACGTCGCGACGTAAGCTCGGTATTTCGGAAATATCGAACCCGAACGCGTGAGTGGACGTGGGCCCACTTTCATTGGGAAACGTGTGTGGGGCCCACATGACACTTGTCATTATATGCATTTTAATTGATAAGGCATTGCATGGTGATAGTGTGCATTACACTCAAATGTTTTGCATGGAGTTTGAGTGTTTGACACTCTAAGCCATTGCATGGTTTGTGTCATAGATTTATTATTAATTTAATAAAATTATGGCATAAATATAAATTGATTTTTTGGTAAAACAAATCAATTACACAAAACTCTTTCTCTCTCAAATTTCTTCACATTGCCGTGAACTCCATGGAAGGACAAAGGAAGATTTGATCTTCTATTCTCCATTTTTGCTAGCACAAGCAAGGGATCAAAAGAGGTGATAGGGAAACCATCAAAGAGCTTGGAATACAAAAGCTTGGAGCTTCAAGTCTTCTTCCTCCTCTTGGCCGAATCTTCCAACACTTGGAGCTTCCACCATTTGATCATCTTCTTCATCACATAGCTTTGTAAGTATGATTCCGCCATGCTTCAAGTCTTTTATATATATTCATTTATAGTATTTCATGAATGCTTAATCTTTCCTTGGGACATATTATAGAAACCAACAATGGTATCATAGAGCCATGTTTAAGCATGAAATACTTTAGGTTAAAATTTGGGTAAAATTGATTGAAGCATGTTCTTGTGAAATTTGATGAATGAGTATGCTTATATGTATGTTAAATGACATTATATGAAATCAATTTTATGAAAAATGCATTGGATGATTTTTCCCCAAAATTTTGACCTTGGCCGAATGGGTGTGGTAAATTGATAAAAGCATGTTCTTGTGAAATTTGATGAATAAGTATGCTTGCATGTATATAGAATGATATTACATGGAATCAATTTTATGAAAAATGCATTGGATGATTTTTCCCCAAAATCTTGACCTTGGCCGAATGGCATGAAGAAATTGATATAAGCATGTTCTTATGAAATTTGATTAATAAGTATGCTTGCATGTGTATAACATGATGTTATATGGAATCAATTTTATGAAAAATGCATTGGATGATTTTTCCCCAAATTCATACCTTGGCCGAATGTGTTGCTACTTGGAGTGGATTGGAATTTTTGTGTTTAAGATCATTGATGATGACTTAGAACGTGTACGGGACGTAGATTAGTAATTCAATCGGATTGAAAAACAAATCGACACAAAAAACTCACCTTGGCCGAATGTACAAGGACATGAAAAGGAGTTGATTTTTGTTAAAATTAATGTTGGACATTTATTTTGAACAAAAAATGATTAATAAATTAAATGGGTATTTTTTGAAATATTTGGTTTAATATATTAATCTTGGTTTACACTTTAATTAATTGGACTTTAATGTTTGGAATATTAAAATTTAATTAATGGGCTTAATGGTGAATTGGGCTTTTAATATTGTATTTGGGCATAATGGGCTTGGTTGGACCAAGTAGATTTGGGCCAAATGGATTGGATCCAATTTGGGCCTAAATCACTCCATTAAGTCCAAATATAATATAATGGGCTTTAATAATTTAATTGGGCCTTATGGGCTTGAATTGGTTTTATGGCACTTAAGGGTGATTCCTTATTTGGGCTTGGTAATTGGGTATGACCCACATTGACCAAAGCCCAAGCCTTAATAAATCAATTGAAAGCCCATTGACTTGAATTAAATTAAACATTGG
Organism: Zanthoxylum bungeanum; assembly: GCA_019454045.1. Lineage (NCBI taxonomy): Eukaryota > Viridiplantae > Streptophyta > Magnoliopsida > Sapindales > Rutaceae > Zanthoxylum > Zanthoxylum bungeanum. The sequence goes on from SKCR01039835.1 coordinate 75,100, forward strand.
ATGTTAGTTGGGCTTTGAGACCCAATAGAATTGGATTAGAATCTAAGTCTTTAAAGCACATTAAAAGAGTAAACATTTAATTTGGAATTAAATAATTGAATTAGTAT
>SKCR01039836.1:0-60741 GCA_019454045.1 Zanthoxylum bungeanum
AGTCATCATCCTCAGCTTACCATAAATAGAAGGCTTGGTGCCCTTGATGATCATTTTAATTTGGTCTTTCTCTGAAGGCCGCGTCTGCATTTTCAAAAGCTGGCTTCTCCAGTGATCCACATACTCTTTGAAACTTTCCTCTGGCTTCTGCTTAGTGTTCTCCAAATCACGGAGTGACAAGTCAATTTCTAAGTCTGTAACATACTGCTTCAGAAAAGCGTCAGCTAGTTCCCTCCAATCTTCCTTAACCTTCTTCTCAAGGCTATGATACCAAACCACAGGTGCCCCCTCGAGTGACATCCCAAACATCTTTTGGACTTGGCGCTGTGATAGGCCCACTGAACTCATGACTGAGACATATTACTGCATATGGACTCTCGGGTCTCCATTCCCATTAAACTTGGCTATGTCGGGCATTTTAAACTGAGCTGGCAGCTGTTCTCCGAAGTTCATTGCCTCATAATCTAACAACTCTTCATGTTTACCCCTCATTTTACGGGTAACTGTTTCAACCTGATCCCGAAGCTTATGAAATTCTGCCTGAGACCCAATCACTCTGCATGTTGCATACTTTGCCATATCATCATCAAAAGTAGGGATATCATCCCCCAACCCATTCGGAGGCTCCTCGCGCCTCACATTCTCAGAATTTCCCCCAGCACGGGGTACAGCCATATTTGCCATGGCGGTAGTCAAGGCTTGCAACTGTTCGGTACTTGGCGAAACCATTTTCCAACTGATCTATCCGGGATACCTCGTTATCAGACGTACTAATATATTTACCAGTCTTTTGGTGAGTCTTCACTCTTCCCCAACCCAACGAGAATCTATGATGGCTTTTAGACACAAGGATTAACATTATGCTTGTATGCATGAAATGAATGAGATGCATGTGATACAAGGAATATATCAACTTATTAAAATTTTCACATAAATCGGCCCATCATCATTTTAGAAGCTTTTGGGCTAACTGTCATAGGAGTGAACTCGTCCCAGTTTAAATGGCCCAACAAGTTCACATCTCATGGCAAGAAGTCCAACTGTATCCAAATGATAATGCTCCCAAACACAAACATACAATGGCCCATTGGCATTTTAGGAGCTTTTGGCCCAATCATCATAAGATACGTTCTTGTCCCAGTTTAAATGGCCCAACAAGCCCATACCTCATGACAAAAGGTCCGAATGGATCCAAACGACCATGTTCCCAAACACGAGCACATAGAGATAATTCAAGTATTAAAACAATAATTTCTACAAAATGGCCCATCAACATTTCAGAAGCTTTGGGCCTAATTGTCATAGGATACGAACTCGTCCCAGTTTAAATGGCCCAACAAGTTCGCATTCCTGACAAGAAGTCCAATTGCATCCAAATGAGGATGGTCCACAAGCACAAGGAAATAGTTGCTATAGGCCATACAACCCCGGTCTACGTGTGGGTTTATGGGAGTGTAGACAAAGACTCTCGATGGCGAAGGATTGCTCACAACTAGGTCTCCCCACTCAAGGGTTCGAGCAACCAAGTGAGCGCAGCTTTTTTTATACCCTACAGTACGTGCCAACGAGTTATTGTGTGTGACTGACTGTCAGATGGATTTCCCGTTGTAGATTCCTTAGAGGGAGGGTGGAGCGAGGCTCTCTTAAGTACCCTAGCCTCTTAGGCTCTTATCGCTTGGTGACAGGAATAAACAACGGGTCCTCCAAATTAGTCCATCACAATAGGCTGCAAGTAGATGATTATCAAGGTGCCTTCACAGCTTTTCCTTCTAGAAAGGTAGTGAGTGAAGGAAGACACCAAACCATTACCCAGCCTAAACAATATGCCTTTGATTAAACCCATTTTATCTCACAGTAGACACAGTTAATTAAAGCACAAATCATAATATTACAAGAAATTATTTCGGGGCCGATTCTCTATCCCTAGTGGAGTCGCCAGACTGTGGGAACACAGAAACTGGGCGACGCATGCTGTCCCGGGCTCGCGGTCCGGTTGGGAGTACGGAGCCCACGGGGGACTAAACCGGAGAATAATGGAGTCGCCACCTGGTGTGAACCGGGACAAAGATTTAAGGCCGCACTCACCCCTCGCAAGGGAAGACCTCAAACCGTTGGGTTCGGAATGGTCCCTTACTTATGCCACTTGTAATAAAATGATTTGTGCAATAATCTAACCAAGCCTAAGCAACATATTTTTCCAAGTGTACAATAATCCTAAATTCACATACATGAAGATGAAGTTTGCATCTAAATTTGTATAGAACCTATGTCCAAGTTTGCATGCTTTCAAAAATACATCATTATAACGGCAAGCATTCATGAATACAGAAATGCAAATAAATCATAGTGATACTAGCATGCGATATCAAAATGACGGTAAATATGAAATTTCACATTGATAGACACAGAAGCGCAAACAAATAACATTCGGAATTTAAATTACGAATAATAAATAAATCAAAGCAACATAAAACAAAAGAATGTGCCGTTTACTCAAGCGGTACGCGGAGTTGTATCCCGAGTACAGATCATACTACCGTCCATTCAGAATCGGCTATGAAATTTATGTCCGGGTTTCCATCCGATATACCACGAGAGTTGACACATCTTTCATTTTATCCCAAGGCCACAACATACAATATTTCGTAATACATGCATATTTATTTACTCAAGGGCCACAACATGCATTTTAACATAATAATCATGCGAACAATACTCAATAAATAATAAAAATAAAACTGAAACGAGTGTGAAAAAATACCCTCAGGTCTAACTTTTTTTGCCGACTTTCGGACTTGCGTTTCGCGGAGATCGGAAGGGTTAAAGCTCCTCACTTTTCCGTTTCACTGGCTTAGCGTCTTAGCTCGCTGTTTCGTTGTTTTGCTTGCTGTTTAACCTCCATTTGGCTGCTGTTTTCTCTGTGTTTCTGCTTACTGTTTCAGGTTTTCAAAGCTACTGTTTTTGTGTTTTTCCGGGGACTATTTTGGGCAGTTTTTTAGTGCAGTTTTGGGGATTGTTTTTTGGACTATTTTGGGGCTTTAAGTTGCGGCAAAACTGGACAGAATAGAGGTGTAATGTGCGGCAGTGAATGAAGCAGTACAGTGGGCGTTTTGGGGTTGTGTTTTGGGCGTGCAGTGGGGCTGTGTTTTGACGAGAGTTTAAAGGGGTTCTTGGGGCTGTTGTGAGGCAGTTGACGTGGTGCATTCAGTGGGGGAGATGCGTGGCTTAAAGGGCTGTATTGTGCATGGATTGTATGTGACTTGTTACGTTAGTGGAGTGTGTGAATGGGCAAGTGGCGTGAGGCAGTGAATGGTTAGCGTGAGCAGGCTGTGAAGTTGCCGAGTGTAAGGGCTGGTGAGGGGGCAGGTTTAGTGGAGAGTAGGTGGCCGTGTGTCAATGTATAGGCTGTGTGAGTTTGAGGGCTTCGTTGCTTTGTGTGAATGGGTTTATTTTCATGAGTGTATGGCAGTTTTGTTACGTGCGTGAATGTGAGAGCTTGGAGAGGAGGAAGGCTTTGGTTTTGGGTTGTTTATATAGACAAGGGCTAGGGCTTCTCTTTTTCTCACAAGGAAGGGATTTTGGCATTAAAGAGAGGATTTGATTTGGTGTTGGATAAGGAAATCAATGGATTGAGGGGGGGACAAAATTTGGTGAATTAGGAAGGTTGAATATTTGATTGGTGTTAATTAGGCATTTAATTTGTTAGATTAGGAAGTCAATATTTTTAATTGGTTATGATTGATTTTAATTAGGCATAATATTTCTTTATTTTAGTATATAATATGTTAAGTTAGGAAGTTACAATATTTTAATTTGGTATAATTATATTTTATGCCTTATTTAATTTGGTAAATGGTTTAATTAATATTTTATTTAGTTAATATTTAATTTAATTAATATTTAATTTAATTTGGGTGTATTTTAGAGGCCATGGGCGTGTGGGCCTAGGTGGGTGTGGGTGTGGGCTTTGTCTTGGTAAGCTAGGTGTTGTGTTGGTTTGGTGAGTGGGTTTGGGCCAAGGTTAAATGGTTTGGGGTTTTTGGGCCGAGGTTAAGTGGTTGCGGATTTTTTTTTAGCTAAATTTGCTTTAAAACGGAGGTCCAATGAGCGAGCTTGGAGCTAAACATGCGGATAAAATTTAACGAAATGCCGATTCCCTTCCGACAACTGTTTCCCGCAACTTCCTCGACTAAAAAGGTAGTGCCTCCAAATGAGACTCATCATAGGGACTCACATGCAAAAATGCAATGCCTACACACTACCTCTTTAATTGGAGACACTACCTCTTTAATTGTGAAAGCCGCGGGAAACGAACGTCGGAAGGAAAAATTCAAGAATTGACACATTGTTGGGTTTAACTCGTTGGATTAGCTTCGGGCTCACTTGTTGGACCTCCGTTTCAAAGCACAACCTTAGCCCAAACCCCCACAAGACACAAACCAAGCCCATACACCATTTAGACACACACCAAGCCCACTAAATGGACCAAGCCCACACGCCCAAACAAGACCCAAAGTCACGCCCAAACACACTTCCTAAATAACAAAAATCACATTAAACACATGTATAAATCAAGCCAAATCCCCTTCCTAAATTAAATAAATCTCATGGATCTCTTGCCTAATTAAACTAAATCATATTCCTAATTAAAAGAGAATAAATCAAATTAAAATAAAATCACTTCCCTAATTAAAAGATTTCCTTATCCCATACTAATTTAAAAGATATTCACTTTAATGCACAAATCCTTCTCCTTCTCAAACAAGGAAAGTCCCCATCCATTTGCCTATAAAAGAACCCTTCACCAACACATCTAAACCTGGAGCTCATTCATCTTAACTCACACAAAAACATTGCATCCAGACGGCACCAAAAACCCTTAGCCTCTCTCCACTCACTAGCCCTCACGCACCTAGTTGATCCTCACGTCCTCCACACAGCACCTTCACGCACTCACAAAACTTCACGTTATAACGCCACCTTGCTCCACTAACCGAATTTCCCATTTACCTTAACGCCACAAATCATCCATTGCCTTCACGCCCACTACACTCAAGCCCACTGACCTGATCGTCACCTTGCCCCACCAACACGCCAACAGCCCCTTGCCACAAACACGTTGCAGCCCTCTGACCGATGCAAAACAATGAAAAACACACATTATAAATCCCTTTTAAATTGCTGCAACTTACTGCACCAAACTGCCCCCAAACCAGTCCAAATAACTCACGAAACAGTCCCATAATTACCAAAAAATAGTGACCAGAAAATACAACACAAACACAGCATCGAAATGAAGTGAAAACAACAACTCAAGCAGCGAAACAGCGAGGAAAAATATTGGATTAGTGAACCAGAAAAGTTGCGGAACATCAACCCTTCCGACGACCGTGTAACGCGCTTTCGAGAGACGACAAAAGAGGTTAGACCTGAGGTACCCTTTTACTTATTATCTTTCATTTCTTTATTTATTTAAATATATTATCGCATGAGTCGTTTGTGAGGCATGATGTGATTCCGGATGAACGGAATGCGTGTTCGCTTTTGTGGTATATCGGATGGAAACCCGGACGTAAATTCCGTAGCCGAATCCGAATGGACGGTAGTGCGATTTGCGCTCGGGATATAATGCCACGTACTACTTGAGAGACACACGTATTTCATTTCATCCAACCATGTATTTGAGCATGATTAGGTGGCTAGTACGTTATTTATTTTTGTAAGCATGATGTGTAGTATGTTATTTATCTTTAAGCATGATTAGTTATTCGTTTTGCGTTTGGGATTTGTATTAAGTTTATGTTGTTGTTTACATTTCGCATTATATAATTGAAATATGTTCATGAGATTGCCGTGTGTTGTCGTGTTTTATGATGACTTACTTTTCAAGCATGCAAACTTAGACATAGGATTTATCTTTATGAACATGAACTAGATATAGGTTGTTCTTGAGCATGTTGCGTAGATTCGGTTAAGATATTGCATAAATAATCATACATCAACAAGGATAAGTAAGGGACCATTCCGAACCCAACGGTTTGAGGTCTTCCCTTGCGAGGGGTGAGTGCAGCCTTAAATCTTTATCCCGGTTCACACCGGGTGGCGACTCCATGTTATTTCTCTGGTTTAGTTCCCCGCGGCCTATTCTGTACTCCCAACTAGGCCGCGAGCCTAGAACAGCGTCGCCGATTTCTGTGTCCTACAAGGATTCTCCAAAGAAATAAAGAAAGGTTCTTAAGGGCAAAGTTCCTTAAGGGTTGGACTTGATCTTGGAAGAATTTTATTCTTACAAAATCAAGATTCGCGGTTCTTGGGACTTAGAACACGTTGAGGGGTTTGCTTGGCTTTGTTCCAGGCAGGTTTCTATCATTTGGTATCAGGGTTCCAAGGTCAAGATTTTCCTTATCTTTGTCGTTTTATGAAGTCTTCACATTCCTTTTTTTTTGGGTCTCTTCTCATTTCATTTTTTTTTATTATTTCCGTTGTGTTTTCATGTTTATGACTGAATCTTGGATGTTATTATAATGTTCTTGTATAGTAATAGCATGTAGGATTCAATTCTTGGAGATTTTGAGTCAATTAGGATCGAATTTATCTGTAATTTTCAGTTCAATTCGGTCAGAATTTTTAGTCGCGCTTATTTTAAAACAGCTGTAACTTTTGATCTAGAAAGAGTTACGGGACCCATAATATATCTATTTATAAGTACTCGAGGAGTGGAATTCGTTAGTGGTTGGCCGCGCTCTGTCCGTGTAAGTTTCGAGTCTCAAAATCTCTTTCAAACAATAATTACGAATTCTGTCCAGTTTCAGGTTTTACTTTTGGTGTTTTTTTCCAGTCAGTTTCTTTATGTTTGTTTTCATATTTTCTTAGTGTTTCTTTGAATCTTTCATCATTATTGGTGTCTTTCAAGTAAGGGGTTGATTTATATGTTGGATAATTATGACTCATAGCATCACTATTTGTACAGAACATGGTGTTGTTGTACAAATTAACTATGTGACAAAGGAAATTGCTCTTTTATCATTTGTAATTGGATTACCAGGATATATAAATGATAAAAGTCTATATGATTAGTTCTGGATTGATAAGATATGAGACATTATCAATCCATGAATAATCATTAAAACATCAATAGTCGGAGTATTATCGAGATTGGACATCGATAATGCGGAATAGACTAGTATTGCACTTGTGCTCGTTGTGGGAGCATAACTACATAGTTCTCATATATTTAGGTATTGGATACTCATGCAAGTGTAATAGGAGGTTGTGTTTACCGATGGTATGGAAACAGCTTCGCTCTGGATAGCCCCCTCGGAATTCCATTGGTAGTATGACTATGTGTCTATGGAAGTCCGAATCAGGGTAGGTGTATTTGGTCTTAACCTGAGACTTACACCGCTAATACTTGCGACAATCAATATACTTTGGTTTTGGTCGTCCAGGGCTTTAACAGGTTCTGTGTACGCCTCTTCTGGGTATATTGAGAATTGTAGTGTATTGGGTGTGATGTCAAGATGGAAGTATCACTTCAGTCATAGTGAAGATGATGATCACGTAGGATACGGAACTAGTGCTCTTATATGCTGCAGCTATCGGGATAATATGACTAGGTCATGATTATCCGATTATAGAGACTAGTTACCATAGATCCGATATGTGCTTCGTACGGGACAGACACAATTCCAGCCCCAGGCCCAGTACGTGACATCTGATACTGGATCGCAATACGCAATACGCTGTATACTACGCCTGATATAGATTACATATTCCTTTAAGAATATTTCTGGAGAATTGGATAGGCACGGTGCTTTGCTAGAAGCCAACCATGTCTTGTAAATCGGTGAAAATGTAGTACTAGCTACGTACGTGTTCGGATAGTCCGATGACCGGATTTACTGCCAACATATCGAGGATCTCATGGGTCGCTTCCCGAAGATTCACCGATGATGTATGACTCGCACATAATTAATCTGGGATTAATTAGTAGAGAGAGAAAATTAATCTATGATTAATTATGGAGATATTTTATCTGGGATAAAATATTATTTAAAGAGAGAGAACGATTAAATTGGAATTAATCGATAAATTAATATATTCGATATATTAAACGAAATTGGATTTCGACGCGGAATTAAAATTGGATTTCAATTCGGGCTAACGAGTTAATTTAGAATTAATTCGCTAGCGACGTGAATAATAATTTTGCTAGGCATAATTATTTAATTAAATTTGATTTAATTACGTCGAAACGGAAAATTCGTTAATTCGGAATTAGCGAACCCGGGCCTGGGAGTGTTTGCGGGCCCACTCGCATTTCGAATCAAGTGCGGCCCACAAGTCACATCATGTGTCACATCATTAGTCAATCAAGTGATGGAAGTCACATCACTTTGAGTGATGTGATGCTTGTCATCATTGATTGATGTAAGTGGTTGGAGACTTTAAAGTCTTGTACCAAAATTTTGGATTTATTTTTGGTATTAGTTTTTAGAAAACAAATACAACTCATTCTCTTCCTCTCTCTCCCTTCTACATTCGGCCAAGGGCCATTCTTTCTCCCTTTTGTTTTCTCCATTGCCGAGAACAAGAAGAAGCTTAAGGGAATTTTGTGGTAAAATTTCCAAGTGCTAGCACACTAAAGGAGTCTAACAAAGGTGATAGGGTAACCCATTCATGAGCATGGAATCCATTTACAAAGCTTGGAGCTTGGAACAATCAAATGGAGGTTGACCGAAAATCAAAAGAACACAAGGAGGGCTTGGCCGAAAGCTTCCATGGAGGAGGAAAAAGTTTTGTGTTCTTCGCATCGCAAATCTGTTCATTGTAAGTATGATTCCGCCATACTTCTTTATTTTATTCACATTATTTTCATTGCTTGAATGATCTTGGGACTATAGTAGAACCCAACAATGGTATCAGAGCCTTGATTAAGCATGAAATTTGATTTAGGGTAAAAATTGGGTAAAATTGATTTGAGCATGATTTGATGAAATTGTTTGATTGAGTATGCTTGAATGATGATAACATAGTGTTATGCATGATCAATTTGATGAAAATTGAATTGGATCAAATTTTCCCCAAATTGTTGGCTTGGTCGAAAGTTTAGTTCCCTAAATGTCATGGTGATTTTTGTTTTTTGAATCATTGGATGAGTTTGAAAGACTTGGGAATTGTTGATTTAGAATTTAATTGGATTGAAATCGAAATTGGACAAAAACCCTAAATGAGTTGATTTTTTGATTCAATAATGTTGGACATGTGTTGATGATGATTAGCATGATTAATTAAGTTAATTGGTGTTTTGGAAATGTTAATTTGAATAATTAATTATGGCTAATGCACTTTAGTTAATTGAATTGTGAAATTTGGAATTTTATAATTTAATTATTTGGGCTTAAATTTGGAATTGGGCTTATAAAGTTGTATTTGGGCTTAATGGGCTTGGTTGGGCCAAGTTTGGTTTAGGTTAATTGGTTGGATCCAATTGGGCCCAAAACCATATCCATAAAGTCCAAATATAATAAAATGGGCCTTCAAAATTTTAATTGGGCCTAAATTGATTTTTGGCAAAGGGTGATTCCTTATTGGGCTTTGGTTGCCAAAGTCCATGCCTTATAAATTAATTGAAAGCCCATTGGACTTTAATTAAATTGACATTGGATGTTAATTGGGCTTTGAGACCCGTAAAGATTAGATTTAGAATCTAAGTTGCAAAGGCACATTAATAAAGTGTAATTATTTAATTTGGAATTAAATAAAGAATTAGTATTGAATACAAATTAAATTGGATTTAATGTTGTAGTTTAATATAATTCAAGAATTCGTACTTTAAGTACTTATTCTTAAAACGAGTTTGACTCTCGCAAATCAAATCGTTGTTTGAACATTAGATGGTCATTAATTTCAGATTAATTAATTGGATTAGATTGATTGATAACATGCTTTGTGTGAATACATGGATGTGATGTATGAATAATGTATATCATGAGGATATTAGATGGGTGAGGGCAATTTTTGAAATTATTGTAATAAATTTAGAATTTATTAAATTGGACCTGCGTGTCCAGCCTATTACCTCTTGATTCTTTGTATTTCTCTTCTCACCTATTCCCCTCAATGTAAACGAGGTTTCTTTAGAAGTGTTATGTAAATGGGTAGAAGTAAGATTTGTGCTAGCGGGAGAGAGGAAATAGAGAGATTTGTTCTAGGAACAAAGTGTTTTAAATATCCATCCGCATATCTTATTAATTTATTTATCGCGCCTTATTATGCTTTTAGAATGCATGCTTAAGGGTGTATTATGAGACCTAATCAAAGATAATTTATTGGTTGCCAATTACGCAAAAAACCCTCAACATATATTAAGAGTTTTTCCTTCCATTGAATGATTCATTCTCAAGATCCAAGATTGGCACTGGTTTGTTGGCCAAAGTCAAGACCTTTTTCCATCGCGGATGTGTTTGAATCATGAAGGCTTTGTTCCATATCGCATGTCTTGTCTAAGTTGTGATTTGTTGGCCAAAGTCAAGATCATTTCTTGTCCATCAACATCGATTACGAAGCTTTCCAAGGTCAATGGGTCCCGCTTAACTGGAATCATTAAGTTTGTTGTGCCAAAGCCAAGGCTTAGTTGATTCAGAGGAAAAAGGTTAGGAAAATATATTGGATATATTGGCATATATATTGTATATATGTTTCAGATTTGGATATCCACCTACTGGATCTAGGAGTTGGATGAGATCCAATTGATCTTAAAGATCTACCTAGTTAAATATCATACAATTTGTTGGCCAAAGTCAAGGTTGTGTTATTTAACGGGATCCTAGCCCACTACGAAATAAGGTTTCCCGAGTACTCAACAGAGGGTTAGAGGCTCGCCGAAAAATACTGGGAGGCAAGTATTAAATTTGCAATTTCGTTTAGATACTTGCCAATACGCGCTCATTTCATTTTTTCGTCATTAATTAAATAAATATTAGTTGGACTAATATCGTTGTTTTAATTAAAAACAGTTAGACTGTATTCAAACTACTTCAAATTATAGTTGATTATATAATTGGATTATAGTAATCAATATATTTGAATTTAACCAAACAAATATAGTTGATTATATAGTTAGACTATAGTAATCATTATAATCAATAGTACCTGAAATCGTTGATTGGATAGTTGGACTATAGCAATCAAGATAATTGAAAGATTAGCATTTAAAACATAACCTGGGTAAAAACTGTTTTTAAGCGGCTTTAATTTTCAAATTAGGAATAAATTTCAGGATAGTCGTGGAAACTAAGAAGTTACTCTATTTGATAGAGAAACCTCTTGGGCCTAAGTCCGGAGTTGAGTAAATAGTAGAACATGATCTTTGGAAGATTCATGTGATGATAACTTTAGTGTTCAATCCATTATGCTTGATGCAATGACTCTTTAATTCCGTCGTCAAAATTAAGGATTAGATCTTTGTACCATGATGATGAAATTAAAGATCTTCATAGATTTATTCTTAAATCTTAGAAGTACAAATTGCATAAGAAGCTCTTTCGCTCGCGTATGTCAGAGGGTACATCTGTCGAGCACTAGGTGTCGCAGATGATTGCTGACATTGATTAGCTAGGTTAGCTGGGCATTACCTACGTGGCCGAGACTACCAAAGATTTGATCTTATAGTCTCTACCCGAAAGCTGGGGCAGGTTCATTATGAACCAATAGTAAACTCTTGGAGAGTTGATGGCTATGCTCTAGGAGGCAGAGCCAGAGCTTCTAAAATTGGCAAAAAAAAAATAAAAAAATCATCACAGTCTTCTGGGAAGACAAAGGACATATCCCAAGATGTCTGCCTAAACTGTGGCAAAGGTGGTCACTGGATGCGTACTGCCGTATGGACAAGGCAGACATGAAGGAAGTGAAGAGGGGCAAAGCTCCGGCTTCAATGGAGTGGGTCCGACAACTCAAAATGCCATTTTGGACAAACAACATGTTCGCTATTAGTTTCAAAATTGGATTTTGATACTAGATGTGGTGACATGAATCCAACAACTCAAGGAACATTAGATCCTTTGCAATTGCCAGCAGGCCCAATCACACGCCAAAGAGCTAAGAAGATCAGAGACGCAATGGCGGGGCTAGCGCAGAATGCCATGGTCGAGTGTGACAGACAACTCCGGGGCATATTGGCGTCACATGAGGGCTTCAATGGAGTGGGTCCGAAGCTATTTCACTTGACCCAAGTCATACCAGAGTAACGCACCAGCAATCTTGAAGCCGAGTATATTTTTAACGGATCAAGCCGATTCAAGCCCGACACTAAATATTCGGCCAAGACAAGACTTATTGGACTTTATGACACATCATTATGCCTTTATACATGGAATCCACGAATTTGGAGGACTTTTGGTGCAAGGAAACAACTTTAGACAAATTTGGAAAAGTTTTCCACATTTGTTGACTTTTATGATTTTGTGTTTTTGCTTTAGACTTTTTTGGCAAAGTTATTTATTAAGTCTTTGTTTGTTATTGATTAAGTCTTTGTTTCTTATGACTTTGTGTTTGTTATTAAATGTCTATTAAGGGCATGGCCATTTAATAGCCATTAGTTAGCAACTTAGGGTGTTTTGGTCATTTTGCACCCATTAGGGTTTATTTCATTGTACTATTTAAACTCATTTCATCTTAATGAGAACCTAATCACCAAATTTCGAAATTCATCTCCATTGAGAGCTTGGCTTTGTCCAAAAATTGCTTAAGGGAGGGATTCCCCTTATTTCATGCAATCGACTTATCTAAGGCGTGGCAACCTTAGTGGCGTCTCCGTGCTAGCAGAACACTTCAAGGAATCATCTTAAGGTTCTCAAAGACAAGTTCTTTGTGGGTCTTCTTTGTGGCCTTGGAAGGGTTTTGTTCCTACAAAATCAAATTCGCGGTTCTTGGGGTTCTGTCCGCTGCGAGGGGTTTGCTTGGCCTAATCCTCCAAGTGAGTTCCGCGTCATTTGGTATCAGAGCTTAGGGTTCCAAGGTCTGATTTTTCTGTCTTTACTTTGTGTTTTTTTTGATTTAGTCTTTATTTTGTTTGTTGGTCATCAATACTTGTTCATCTTGATTCTTAGTTTTTTGTTGGATCTTGTTGGTTCTTGCTGTTTCTTGTTATTTGTGATCAAAATAGCATGAATAACATTCTGCCTTTGAGTGTTTTTGATTGATCATGAGTATTTCTTCATGTTCTAGTTTCGGTCTTTGAGTCAAAATTAGAGCTTTATTTTTCTTTACTTAAATAAAGTGTTTATTTGTTAATTGTATGTTACTAGGACGTGTTCAACATTGTTATTAAGTTATTTGTGTTAAAAAAAAAGGAATCAGGTCAGATTTGATTAAAAAAAAAAAAGAATCAGGTCAGATTTGACTATGTGAGATTTATTGACATATCTTGTCTTTCTATTGTTTGATACGTGCAATTAGTGTTTTTCCCTAAGTATTATTCATATCACTTTGCAAAAATCAGAATTGACATCATTCATCTTGGCATTTGCGTGAAATTGCTTATTTGCATTCCTGTGATCTTAGTGCAATCTTGTGAGTTTGAGTGAAAAGAAAGAGTGTTTGAGTGCATGGTGATGAAAGTGAGTGAATGAATGATGAAACAAATTGAAATGCATGAAGTTGATAATTGTCGTGAGTTATACATAGTGTACCTTTGCTGATTTGTGTTGTTAACGTTGAAGAATCAAGTGAAGTGAGGTTGAGTGCACCAAATTTGCACTAATTTCGTGTATATCCAAGCAAGTTTTACTTGCTACCTCTTGAAATATTGATATTTGCATTGTATTTCATTTGCTTTGTATACACTTGTGAGTGTGAGAGGCAAAAGAAAGGAGTGAAAAGAGAAATTAAAAAAAAAAAAGAAAAAAAAAAAGATAAGTGAGACAAAACAGTAAAGATGATTACAAGATTGGCTATGTCACATTGAGTGCTTGCTTGTTTGTTTGCGCGATTTCGCTAACCATCATTTTTTTTCTATTCCGTGCTCTTTAGCTTAAGTTTCTTGATTGAGTCTTCGTGATTACTATTCTTATTCGCATTATTCCACCTACCCTATATACATCATTGGTTCTTGTTGTTTATGCTAGCTTGAAGATTACATTGTTTTGTTAACTTTGGGTAAGTCATATTCACATCATATTGAGTGTAAACACGAGTGGAGTGATACATATTTGAGTTAAAAACACGTGAGCTTGTGAGATTGTGAGGTTTTTGAAGGATATCAATTTATTTTCACATATTGTTACTTCTAATCTGTTGTTGGCTTTGAGATGGCAGGTACTAGTTTGACAGTGGATGAAAAACTTAAGGCTTTAGAAAGGAAAGTCATGGATATGATGGGAAAACATGAATGCTGCTTTTGATAAGTTGTCCAGGGAAGTATGACAAGAACTCACTTGGGTTGGAAACCAAGCAAACCCCAAGCATCTTTCTCAAAACCCCAAGAACTTTGAATACTGATTTTGTAGGAACAAAACCCAACCAAGATCAGCCCCTAACCACCATGAAACTCACGTCCATGATAACCACAAGCATGAAATCAGATTGTATTTTGCTAGCAATGGAGACGCCACTAAGTTGCCAAGCTTAGATAAGTCAATTTGAACTTGAAAAGGGGAATCCCTCCCTCAACAAGGTTTTGGCCATAGCCATGGAAAGCTCAAGCTTTTCTTTCTTTCAAAATTCTGTATATTACGTTTCTTCTCCCAAAAATACAAGAAGAGTCATATAATAAGGTTTACAAAAGAGTAAAAAGGCTAAAATGACCCTAGAGCTAAAATTACCAAAAGCCCTAAGTCAAGCACCTCAACCACGACCATTAAGGTCCTTTTGCACCTAAATAAACTTAAAACAAAGATTAGAAGCTAATCTCACTTAAGCTAATTAAGGTGCTTACATGCTATAGTAAATTGACGTGCTTCCGGCTAAGTACAAATCTAAGCATAATTAAGCCTAATGGCATAGTCAACCATGCTAATTACATCATAAATAAAGTCAAAATGTCGAGCACAAATGACAAAAATGCCCCCATTTGGCCGAATTCAACATAGTCCCAAAATGGGTGAAATCGGGTCAAAAGGGTGCTGGTGCTGAAGCTGCTCTGCTATGCTTCAGTCTGAGCTGATCTGGGTCAAATGAAATAGCTTGGGGACCTCTCTGGTTATGCCCATATGTGTCTCTGGTGTGCACTTGACTTGGTTGTTGCAACTGGTCACATAGCTCTGAGCTAGTCCCGCAAAGGCCTCTCTGATCTTCTTTGCTCTTTGGCGTGTGATTGGCCCTGTTGGCAATTGCATGGGTTCTTCCAAGTTGTTAGCTGCATCCTGTAATGTCTCTGGTGTGGTTGGACTCATGTCATTCCCTCCTTGTTGAAAAGGATTCGACCTCGAATCTGAACCTGCATCAAAATGAGTTAAGTCAGAAACATTAAAAGTAGCAGAGACGTTGTACTTACCTTGCAAATCCAGCTTATATGCATTGTCATTGATCCTTTCCAAGACTTGAAAAGGTCCATCTCCTCTCGATTGTAGCTTGGATTTACGCTGTTCGGGAAATCTCTCTTTACGCATGTGTACCCAAACCCAATCACCAGGTTGAAAGACTACACGTTTTCTTCCTTATTTGCATGAGAAGCGTATTGCTCGTTCTTTCGTTGAATGTGCTCTCTTACCTTCTCATGGATATGCTTCACCAAATCTGCCTTCCTTTTGCCATCTAACCCTGTATGCTCATCAATAGGTAATGGTAACAAATCCAATGGAGTTAGTGGCTGAAAACCATAAACAATCTCAAAAGGTGAAAATGATGTAGAAGAATGAATGCTACGATTATATGCAAACTCAATAAATGGCAAACAATCTTCCCAACTCTTCAAATTCTTACCAACTATAGTGCGCAATAATTGAGATAAAGTCCTATTAACTACCTCCGTTTGTCCATCAGTCTGTGGGTGACATGTGGTAGAATACAATAGTTTGGTGCCTAGTTTAGCCCACAACACCTTCCAAAAATGGCTAAGGAACTTAACATCTCTATCAGATACAATACTCCTAGGTATACCATGGAGTCGCACTATGTCTTTGAAAAATAAATCTGCAATGTTTGTAGCATCATCGGTTTTATGACATGCAACGAAATGAGCCATTTTACTAAACCTATCAACTACAACAAAGATTGAATCTCTACCCCTCTTTGTCCTTGGCAAACCTAACACAAAATCCATCGATATATCAACCCAAGGTTCGCTAGGTACAGGCAAAGGAGTATACAAACCATGTGGCATTAATTTAGATTTAGCATGCTTACATGTTAGACACTGATCACAAATACGCTCAACATCACGTTTCATTTTAGGCCAATAAAAGTGCTCATGTAAAATAGCTAAAGTCTTAGTAATCCCAAAATGCCCCATCAAACCTCCCCCATGCGCTTCTTTCACAAGCAACTCACGCATACTACAAGCAGGAACACACAACCTGTTCGCTTTAAATAAGAAACCGTCATGAATGTAAAACTTTCCAAAAGATGACTTTGCACAAGCAACAATAATCTCACCAAAATCAGAATCACACTCATATAGTTCCTTAATCAAATCAAATCCCAACATCGTGCATGCATTGAAGTAAGTAAAACATACCTGCGAGATAATGCATCGGCCACGATGTTTTCTTTACCTTGCTTGTAGCGTATAATATATGGAAATGACTCAACGAATTCCATCCATTTTGCGTGTCGCTTATTCAGCTTACCTTGACCCTTCAAGTGTTTTAATGATTCATGGTCGGTGTGGATCACAAACTCTTTAGGCCACAAGTAGTGCTGCCACGTCTGAAGTGCTCTCACAAGCGCATATAACTCTTTATCGTACGTGGGGTACCTCAAAGCTGCTCCATTCAGCTTCTCACTAAAATAGGCTATTGGCCGCTTTTCTTCTTGCATAAGAACTGCTCCAATACCTAACCCTGATGCGTCGCACTCAATTTCAAATGTCTTCTCGAAGTTGGGTAGTGCCAAAATGGGCGCACTGCATAACTTCGCTTTAAGATCCTGGAATGCTCGCTCTTGCGCCTCGCCCCATTGAAAACCAACTGTCTTCTTTACTACCTCGGTCAATGGCGCGGCAATGCTACTGAAGTCCTTGACAAATCTCCTATAGAAGCTCGCTAAGCCATGAAAGCTTCGGACTTCTGTCACTGTAGTTGGTGTAGGCCATTCCTGAATTGCCTTCACCTTCTCCACATCTACCTCGATGCCATCTGCACTCACAACAAATCCAAGAAAAACAAGTCTATCCATGCAAAATGTGCATTTGTCAGAGTTAGCATACAGTTGTTCTTTTCGTAAAACATCAAGTACATGTCTCAAATGTAATTCATGCTCCTCAATCGATGTACTGTAAACTAAGATGTCATCAAAGTATACCACAACAAACTTACCTATAAATGCACGCATAACATGATTCATTAATCTCATAAATGTGCTAGGTGCGTTTGTAAGACCAAATGGCATAACTAACCATTCATATAATCCATATTTGGTCTTAAATGCGGTTTTCCACTCTCTCCCTCTCTCATGCGAATTTGATGGTATCCACTTTTCAAATCAATCTTACTAAATATCTTGGAACCATGCAATTCATCTAACATGTCATCTAGCCTAGGAATAGGATGGCGATACTTTACCGTTATATTATTGATGGCTCGACAATCAACACACATCCGCCATGTCCCATCTTTCTTAGGAACTAGAAGCACTGGTACTGCACAAGGACTCATGCTTTCCCTTACATACCCCTTGTCCATCAAATCCCGCACTTGCCGTTGAAGTTCCTTTGTCTCCTCAGGATTGCTTCTATAGGATGGCCTGTTGGGAATGACTGCTCCAGGTACGAAGTCTATCTGGTGCTCAATGCCTCTAATGGGTGGAAGCCCACAAGGAATGTCCTCAGTCAGTACATCGTTGTAGTCCTGCAAAAGAGATGAAATAGACATAGGAAGCAAAGAGTCAGTGTTAGAAAAATAAACATGGGGCTCCTTGTAAACTAACAATAGCATCAGGCTGCTAGTCTTGAAAGCTCTCCTCGCTTCACCCTCACCCATGTAGAAACTTCTTTTCACTCTCCCTTTGGTATCCCCCTTACTTTCACTCTCACTTCCCTTGGGTAAACTCTCGGCCTTGGCCTTATTTTTCACACTCTCACTAGTTTCCCCCAAGTTAGTGTTTGCACTCGCCCTCTCTTTATCCCTCTCAAGTTGCAACTTAACCTGATCTTCATGGACTTGCTTTGGTGTAAGTGGGTATAGTGTAATGGTTTCCTCCCTATGTTGAAATGAATACTTATTCTTGAACCCATCATGAATCACCTTCTTATCAAACTGCCACGGCCTTCCCAAAAGTATATGACCCGCATGCATCGGAATCACATCACATAGAACATCATCTGTGTAAGGCCCAATGGTAAAGCTCAATAATACCTGCTTCGTTACCTTCACTTCACCACAATCATTTAACCACTGCAACTTGTAAGGCTTGGGGTGCTTCAAGCAACTCAACCCCAATCTCTCAATCAAAGCCGTGCTAGCCACATTGGTACAACTGCCTCCATCTATAATCATACTACAACCCTTACCATTCACACGGCATCTGGTGTGGAATATGTTCTCCCTCTGCTGATCACTCTCATCCTCAACAACTTGTGCTGTCAAAGCACGCTTAACAACTAGGGATAAGTTATCTAAAGGGTATGCAGCTCCCTCGTGGTCACTAGCATCTTCTAACTCCGGCATCTCATCCTCTACCTCATCATCTGTAGAGTACACATCTCCGCTCTTGTCAATCACTAAGGTGCGCCTATTGGGACATTGTGAAGCATAGTGTCCCATGCCCAAACACTTGAAACACTTGACATCCTTAGTTCTCGTAGCTGTACCCTCAGGTTTAGGTCTAGGCTTACTCGATTCTGCAGCCTCTTTACCCTTGCCACTAGGTTCGGCCCTAGGCTTGTTAAAGCCTCCACTAAAATCACCTCTAGGCTTGTTAAAGCCTCCATCTCGCTTCTCATTCGGAACCCATTTCCCCTTCCAAGTAGAAGTAGTCTGAGTACCAAATCTGGATGTGGCCTTCTTCTTGAGTTGTCTCTCTACCTTGATAGCCATGTGAAGCATGTCCTCCAAATCAACATAATGATGTAACTCCACCATGTTGGCAATCTCTCTATTTAAGCCTCCAAGAAACCGTGCCATAGTAGCCTCTGCATCCTCAACTACATTCGCCCTGATCATGGCAACTTCCATCTCTGTGTAGTAATCCTCAACACTCTTGGTACCCTGATACAGATGTGTAGCTTCTGATACAACTCACGGTAGTAATGGCTCGGAATGAACCTCTTCCTCATAAGACCTCTGAGTTCTTCCCAAGTCTGAACTGGTCTCTCATAGTTTCTTCTCCGAGTAGCAACAATCTGATCCCACCATATCATGGCATAATCAGTAAACTCAATAGCTGCCAGATTGATTTTCTTCACATCTGAGTAGTGATGGCAATTGAATATCAGCTCAATCTTCTTCTCCCATTCCAAATAAGCCTCGGGATCATTCTTCCCCTGAAAGGTTGGTATCTTGATTTTAATGCTACCTAGATCTCCATCTAAGTCCCCCGTCTACCAAAACCCCTTCGATCATAATCCCCTCGCCTATCATCAAATGCACCTCTATCATCAAATCGTCTATCCCTCCTATTATGTCTCCCATCAAACCTCCTATCACACCCTCTACCAAACCCCCTACCATGCCTCCTATCTTGTCTAGGCTGAAACCTCTCCTCAACATCATCAAGATCATCAAAATCATCAAAGTCATTCTCGGCTTCTTCTTCATCTGATGGTATATGTTGCGGTGGTACTCGACGTGGTGGCACATTATGAGGTGGTGGTACATTATGAGGTGGTAGTACATTATGAGGTGGTGGTACATTCTGAGGTGGTGGTGCTCTGGGAACACTGCCCGACTGAATACTCTCTACACTCTTGGACAACCTTTCCAATGCAGCATTCATATTCTCCATCATATCTGTAAACTTTCTATCCATAGCTGCAAGCTTCTCATCGACGGTTAAACTAACACCTGCCATTTCAAAGCTCAACAAACAAATTAGTAATAACAAGAAAGTAATACGATATGTAAAATCCTCTCAAGCTCACAATCTCACGTGTTTACACTCAATTATATCTCAATCCACTCGTGTTTGCACTCTATTGGCTTTTACCCGATACTGTGCTCACACTCACTGCCTTTTACCACTATTGAGTTCTTCCTCAATTCAATTACAAATCAACTCAATTCCCAGAATGGTCAACTAAGATGTAGTCCACAAGCTAGCAGAAACACAATGTATATATAGAGCAGGTGGAATAAAGCAAATAAGATAAGTAATCACGGAGACTCAATCGAAAGAAACTTATAGCTAGAGTGCTCAGAATAAGAAAGAATGACGAGTTAGCTAAATGCAATAAATAAGCAAGCAAGCAATCAACGTGTCACTGAAGCAATCTTGTGGTCACTCGCTATAGTGTTTGAGCTCACCTTTCTTTTCTTTTCTTCTCACACACACTCACAAGTGTTTACACTCCAATGAAACACAATGAAGCACAAAGGATTTCAATTCGGCAATAACACAAATATAGTCTTTCAAGCTCAAACCAATACATACCAAATCAAATCAATGTAACTCATGTAAAGCAATCCAATCAACTTGCAAATGGTCTAATCAAGCTAAGCACAATGCGACCAATTCTCTTTCTTCTTTTTTTTTCACTTTTTTTTTCAAAACAAGTAGGTGACTCAGCTGCTTACGTAAGTAGCTTACAAGTAGGTCAAGTAAGCATGTCAATTCGACAATGGTAAGTTACAAACCAACTAAACACTTTTTCCAACTAACTTGGTGATGCAGCAGCTTGCCTCTTCAAGCACCTCTCAAATGCAATGATGGCTACTCAAGTTTCCATGTCAAGCTCATGAGTGCTTCCATTTTCAATGTCATGCTAATGCTTTCAACACAAATCCAATGTCAAGCTAATGATAGCTCACGCAAATCAGCAAGCACACTTGTTAATTCATGCTTTAACATAAGCACATCAAGCATCTTACTCACGGCAATATGTGTAACAAAGCAACCAGACTTGTCTCACAAAGTTAACAACACACAAGCTTAAGTAAACTTCAGGAGTAAGTCACGGCCTCATCAATCCATAAGCATTTCATTTTGTTTCAACACTCATTCACTCAAATGCCTCACCAAATCACTCAAACACACTTGTTTTCCACACACTTCACAAGATTGCAACAACTTCACAAAGATTGCAAACAAGCTAGTTCAAGCAAATGCTAGGAGTAATGAAGTGCAATCTGATTTTCTCAAAGTAGATATGAACAATACCTATTGAAAACAAGCTAAGTGACTTGTATATGGCAAGAACAAAGCAAGGGTGGTGATGGTACTTCCTTGGCCGAATCTGACCTGATGCTTTTTTTTTTTTTTTTTTTTTTTGAAACTAATAACTTAATAACAATGTTAAACACGTCCTAGTAACATAAATTAACAACTAAACACTTGATTCAAGCAAAGAACAAAAAAGCCCCAATTTTGACCTAAGTAGCCAAAGCTTAACTCAAAGAAATACTCAAAATTAGCACAAACTACTAAAGGACAGATTGTGTTCATGCAACAAGGATTACAAATCTGAAAGAAACAACAAGAAACAACAAAGAACACACAAGAACACCCATGGCCGAAACTTGAGGACAAATTCCTTAATGGCCGAAATCAACAACAACAACAAAAACAAAGATGAATACAAGATTAAACAACACAAAGGATAGGAAATCAGACCTCAGAACCCTAAGCTCATGATACCAAATGACAAGAACTCACTTGGGTTGGAAACCAAGCAAACCCCAAGCATCTTTCTCAAAACCCCAAGAACTTTGAATACTGATTTTGTAGGAACAAAACCCAACCAAGATCAGCCCCTAACCACCATGAAACTCACGTCCATGATAACCACAAGCATGAAATCAGATTGTATTTTGCTAGCAATGGAGACGCCACTAAGTTGCCAAGCTTAGATAAGTCAATTTGAACTTGAAAAGGGGAATCCCTCCCTCAACAAGGTTTTGGCCATAGCCATGGAAAGCTCAAGCTTTTCTTTCTTTCAAAATTCTGTATATTACGTTTCTTCTCCCAAAAATACAAAGAAGAGTCATATAATAAGGGTTTTATAAAAAGGGTTACAAAAGAGTAAAAAGGCTAAAATGACCCTAGAGCTAAAATTACCAAAAGCCCTAAGTCAAGCACCTCACCACGACCATTAAGGTCCTTTTGCACCTAAATAAACTTAAAACAAAGATTAGAAGCTAATCTCACTTAAGCTAATTAAGGTGCTTACATGCTATAGTAAATTGACGTGCTTCCGGCTAAGTACAAATCTAAGCATAATTAAGCCTAATGGCATAGTCAACCATGCTAATTACATCATAAAAAAGTCAAAATGTCGAGCACAAATGACAAAAATGCCCCCATTTGGCCGAATTCAACATAGTCCCAAAATGGGTGAAATCGGGTCAAAAGGGTGCTGGTGCTGAAGCTGCTCTGCTATGCTTCAGTCTGAGCTGATCTGGGTCAAATGAAATAGCTTGGGGACCTCTCTGGTTATGCCCATATGTGTCTCTGGTGTGCACTTGACTTGGTTGTTGCAACTGGTCACATAGCTCTGAGCTAGTCCCGCAAAGGCCTCTCTGATCTTCTTTGCTCTTTGGCGTGTGATTGGCCCTGTTGGCAATTGCATGGGTTCTTCCAAGTTGTTAGCTGCATCCTGTAATGTCTCTGGTGTGGTTGGACTCATGTCAGTAGAGAGTAATCGAACAGGCAGTGTTCCCCAGAACCACCACCCTCGACATATAACAACCACCCTCAGAATGTGGCACCACGACGGGCACCACCAGATGAAGAAGAAGCTGAAAATGAGTTTGATGATTCTGATGATCTTAATGATGTGGAGGAGAGATTTCAGCCAGAGCCTGATAGGAGGCCTAAAGGTTTGATAGGAGGGATAGGCGGTTTTATTTAAGAGGTTCATTTGATGACAGAAGAGGGGATTATTATAGGAGAGGATCGGTAGCATGGTGATGTTGATTGGTGATTTGAGAGAGCATCAAGATCAAATACCAAACTTCCGAGGCAAGAATGATCCAGAAGCATATTTAGAGTGGGAGAAGAAAATAGAATTGATTTTCAATTGTCATCATTACTCAGATGAAAAGAAGATCAATCTAGCAGTCATGGAATTCACAGATTATGCTATGATTTGGTGGGATCAGATTGTCACCAACCGAATGAGGAATTATGAGAGGCCAATTCAGACATGGGAAGAACTTCGAGGTCTCATGAGGAAACGATTTATACCCAGCCATTACTACCGAGAGTTGTATCAGAAACTACAACATTTGTATCAGGGGACCAAGAGTGTAGAGGATTATTATACTGAGATGGAGGTTGCCATGATCAGGGCGAATGTAGTGGAGGATGCAGAGGCTACTATGGCACAGTTTTTAGGGGGCTTGAACAAAGAGATTGCCAACATGGTGGAGTTGCATCATTATGTTGATTTAGAGGATATGCTTCACATGGCTGTCAAGGTAGAAAGGCAACTCAAGAAGAGGTCTACATCCAGATTTGGTACTCAGACTACTTCTACATGGAAGGGGAAATGGGTTCCTAATGATCGACGAGATGGAGGCATTAACAAGCCAATGGCTGAACCTGGTGCCAAGGGTAAAGAAGTTGCAGAACCGGCAAGGCTAGAATGAAACCTGAAGGTACAACGCCAAAGACAAAGGACATCAAGTGTTTCAAGTGTTTGGGCATGGGACACTATTCTTCACAGTGCCCTAACAGGCGCACCTTAGTGATTGATAAGAAGAGTGGTGAAGTACATTCTACTGACAGTGAGGTTGAGGTTGATGATGATGAGCCTGAGATTGAGGATACTAGTGACAAAGAGGGAGCTGCATACCCGCTGGATAACTTGTCCTTAGTTGTCAAGCGTGTTTTGAGTGCACAAATTGTTGAGGATGAGAGTGATCAACAGAGGGAGAACATATTTCATACCAGATGCCGTGTGAATGGTAAAGGGTGTAGTATGATCATTGACGGGGGCAGTTGTGCTAATGTCGCAAGTACGGCTTTAGTTGAGAGGTTGGGATTAGATTGCTTGAAGCATCCCAAGCCTTATAAGTTGCAGTGGTTAAATGATTGTGGCGAGATAAAGGTGACAAAGCAGGTGTTATTGAGCTTTACAATTGGGCCATACACGGATGATGTCCTATGTGATGTGATACCGATGCATGCAGGACATATTCTTTTGGGCAGGCCGTGGCAGTTTGATAGGAAAGTTATTCACGATGGGTTCAAGAATAAGTATTCCTTTCAATATAAGGGAAAACCCATTACCTTGTACCCACTCACACCAAAGCAAGTCCACGAGGATCAAGTCAAGTTGCAACTTGAGAGAGATAGAGAGATTGAGAGTGCAAACACAGCCTTGGGGAAAACACGTGAGGGGAGTGTGACCGAACCTAGTAAGGAAAATAAGGCAAAGGCCGTGAGTGTTTCTAAGGGGAGTGTGAGTGAACTTAAGGGGGAAACAAAAGGGCGAGTGAAAAAGAGCTTTTACATGGGTGAAGGTGAAGCAAGGAAAGCTTTTAAGGCTAGCAAGCTTATGCTTTTGTTGGTCTACAAGGAACATCGTATTTGTATTGCTAACACTGACCCTTTGCTTCCTGTGTCCATTTCATCTCTTTTGCAGGAATTCAGTGATGTGCTGACAGAGGACATTCCTAGTGGGCTTCCACCCATTAGAGGTATTGAGCACCAGATAGATTTCTTATCTGGCGCAGTCATTCCCAACAGACCAGCCTACCGAAGCAATCCGGAGGAGACGAAGGAACTTCAGAAGCAAGTGAGGGAGTTGATGGAGAAAGGGTATGTTAGAGAAAGTATGAGTCCCTGTGCGGTACCAGTTCTTCTAGTTCCTAAGAAAGATGGGTCGTGGCGTATGTGCGTTGATTGTCGAGCGATCAACAATATAACGGTAAAGTATCGTCACCCTATTCCTAGACTAGATGACATGTTAGATGAATTGCATGGTTCCAAAGTTTTTAGTAAGATTGATTTAAAGAGTGGATACCATCAAATTCGCATGAGAGAAGGAGATGAGTGGAAAACTGCATTTAAGACCAAGTATGGCTTGTATGAATGGTTAGTTATGCCATTTGGTCTTACAAATGCACCTAGCACATTTATGAGATTGATGAATCATGTTATGCGTGCTTTTATAGGTAAGTTTGTTGTAGTTTATTTTGATGACATCTTAGTTTACAGTAAAACATTAGATGAGCATGTTACACATTTGAAGCATGTTCTTGAAGTGTTGAGATAGGAAAAACTATATGCTAACTTTGGTAAGTGCACTTTTTGTATGGATAGGATTGTTTTCCTTGGTTTTGTTGTAAGTGCAGATGGCATCGAAGTTGATGTAGAGAAGGTGAATGCGATTCAGGATTGGCCTACACCAACGACAGTGACGGAAGTTAGAAGCTTCCATGGATTAGCAAGCTTCTACCGCATATTTGTTAAAGACTTCAGTAGTATTGCTGCACCACTGACTGAAGTAGTGAAGAAACCTGTTGGTTTCAAATGGGGACAAGAGCAGGAGCGTGCATTCCAGGATCTTAAAATGAAGTTATGTAGTGCACCAGTTTTGGCGTTTGTTCAACTTACCTTGGCCCTTCAAGTGCTTCAATGATTCATGATCAGTATGGATCACAAATTCTCGAGGCCACAGATAATGCTGCCAAGTCTCAAAGGTATGCTTTACTTACTTCATTGAGTGCAAGAATGCTTGGGTTTGAATTTATTAAAGAACTTTATGCAAATGATACTGACTTTAGTACCATCTATGCTGCATGTGAAAAGTCTACCTTTAATAAATTCTATCAACATGACAGGTTTCTATTTAGGGAGAATAGATTATGCATTCCTGTTTGTAGTATGCGTGAGTTGTTAGTTAGAGAAGCGCATGGGGGAGGTTTAATGGGGCACTTTGGCATTTCTAAGACCTTAGGGGTATTGAGTGAACATTTTTATTGGCCTAAAATGCGGAGAGATATTGAGCGTTTGTGTGATAAATGCTTGATTTGTAAAAAGGCTAAATCTAAGGTTATGCCTCATGGGTTGTATACACCGTTGCCTGTACCTAGTGAGCCGTGGGTAGATGTATCAATGGATTTTATATTGGGTTTACCTAGGACTAGGCATGGTAGAGATTCCATCTTTGTAGTGGTTGATAGGTTCAGTAAGATGGCACACTTTATAGCATGTCATAAAACTGATGATGCCACTAACATTGCTAACTTATTCTTTAGAGAAGTGGTACGACTCCATGGAATTCCACGGAGTATAGTTTCAGATCGTGATGTTAAATTCCTTAGTCACTTTTGGAAAGTTTTATGGGGTAAGTTAGGAACAAAACTTTTGTATTCTACTACTTGTCATCCCCAAACTGATGGACAGACTGAAGTGGTTAATAGGACTTTGACTCAGTTATTGCGTACTATTGTCTCTAAGAACTTGAAAACTTGGGAGGATTGTTTGCCTTTTGTTGAATTTGCATATAATCGTAGCATTCATTCTTCCACATCTTATTCACCATTTGAAATTGTTTATGGTTTTCAACCACTAACTCCATTAGATTTGTTACCATTGCCTGTTGATGAGCATGCAGGGTTAGATGGAAAAAAGAAAGCTGATTTGGTGAAACACATACATGAGAAAGCAAGAGAGCACATACAACGAAAGAATGAACAATATGCTTCTCATGCCAATAAGGGAAGAAAACGTGTGGTATTTCAACCTGGAGATTGGGTTTGGGTACACATGCGAAAGGAAAGATTTCCTGAACAGCGTAAATCCAAGCTACAACCGAGAGGGGATGGTCCATTTCAAGTCTTGGAATGGATTAATGACAATGCATACAAGCTGGATTTACAAGGTGAGCATAATGTGTCTGCGACATTTAATGTTTCTGACTTAACTCTTTTTGATGCAGGTACAGATTCGAGGTCGAATCCTTTTCAAGAGGGAGGGAATGACATGAATCCAACAACTCAAGGAACATTAGATCCTTTGCAATTGCCAACAAGCCCAATCACACGCCAAAAAGCTAAGAAGATCAGAGACGCAATGGCGGGGCTAGCGCAGAATGCCATGGTCGAGTGTGACAGACAACTCCGGGGCATATTGGCGTCACATGAGGGCTTCAATGGAGTGGGTCCGAAGCTATTTCACTTGACCCAAGTCATACCAGAGTAACGCACCAGCAATCTTGAAGCCGAGTATATTTTTAACGGATCAAGTCGATTCAAGCCCGACACTAAATATTCGGCCAATACAAGACTTATTGGACTTTATGACACATCATTATGCCTTTATACATGGAATCCACGAATTTGGAGGACTTTTGGTGCAAGGAAACAACTTTAGACAAATTTGGAAAAGTTTTCCACATTTGTTGACTTTTATGATTTTGTGTTTTGCTTTAGACTTTTTTGGCAAAGTTATTTATTAAGTCTTTGTTTGTTATTGATTAAGTCTTTGTTTCTTTTGACTTTGTGTTTGTTATTAAATGTCTATTAAGGGCATGGCCATTTAATAGCCATTAGTTAGCAACTTATGGTGTTTTGGTCATTTTGCACCCATTAGGGTTTATTTCATTGTACTATTTAAACTCATTTCATCTTAATGAGAACCTAATCACCAAATTTCGAAATTCATCTCCATTGAGAGCTTGGCTTTGTCCAAAAATTGCTTAAGGGAGGGATTCCCCTTATTTCATGCAATCGACTTATCTAAGGCGTGGCAACCTTAGTGGCGTCTCCGTGCTAGCAGAACACTTCAAGGAATCATCTTAAGGGTTCTCAAAGACAAGTTCTTTGTGGGTCTTCTTTGTGTCCTTGGAAGGGTTTTGTTCCTACAAAATCAAATTCGCGGTTCTTGGGGTTCTGTCCGCTGCGAGGGGTTTGCTTGGCCTAATCCTCCAAGTGAGTTCCGCGTCATGTGGTACATAAGATATGTACTGATGTGCAGAATCTGCTGATTAGCAGGATACTGGCTAGAGGTGGATATGAATACTTCGTAACCTTTACGGATGTGGCATCGAGTTATGGTTATGTGTTTCTTGTGAAACATAAATCGGAAACTTTTGATAAATTCAAAGAGTTTCGACACGAAGTAAACATACAGATCGGCAAGAGTATTAATACATCATGATTGGACAGTGATGAAAATACTTAAGCAATAAGTTTCTCAATTATTTGAAAGAGTATAGTATTCTTTCAATGTGGACTCCTCCTGGAACACCTCAATTGAGCGGTGTGTCCGAACTGAGAAACTGATTTACCTGCGATTCGGAAACAGGACGAGAGTTGCTGTTTTAACCGTAGAATCCTAAGTTTAGGAACTACCTTTCGGGTGTGTACTTAAATTAGGAAACTGTTACAATGTAACTAGTTTGACTAGAAACATTATCTCTATATCAGAGTATAACTCGTTGCGGGTATACCTTTATATTCTAGAACACTAAAGTGTTTTATTTTATAAAGATGATATTGAGATAATCACATTAGATGTGAATAACAGTATTTATATTTTGAATATAATTGAATCTCAAACATATAATATGACAAACAAATACCTCAAACTGATTTAATCAGATGAGACTTAAATGTGGCATTGTTGTCTGGGACATATTAAACAAGACTCGTATATCCACACTTTCGAAGAGTGGATACTAGGATGGATTTGATCATATTCAAATGATGTCTACGAATCTAGTTTATTAGGAAAAATGCCTAAAACACCTTTTTACTTGGTAAAAGTGCAAGTGCCACCGATCTGTTAGCCCTCGTTCATAGTGAAGTAAGTGGGCCCATATCTAGCTAGGCTAGAGGTGGATATGAATACTTCGTAACCTTTACGGATGTGGCATCGAGTTATGGTTATGTGTTTCTTGTGAAACATAAATCGGAAACTTTTGATAAATTCAAAGAGTTTCGACACGAAGTAAACATACATATCGGCAAGAGTATTAATACATCATCATGATTGGACCGTGATGAAAATACTTAAGCAATAAGTTTCTCAATTATTTGAAAGAGTATTCTTTCAATGTGGACTCCTCCTGGAACACCTCAATTGAGCGGTGTGTCCGAACTGAGAAACTGAATTTTGTTGGACATGATAAGGTTAATTATGAGTCGCTCTGAGCTACCATTTTCCTTCAAGGGATACGCATTAAACAGTGCAAAACTTATTTTGAATAAGGTTCCATAAAAATCTGTTTGACAGACTTCATATTAGATATGAACAGGAAAGAAACTGGGTTTTCTCATTCCTGAAGATTTGGGAATGCTGGGCATATGTTTGGATGATACCAAACTAGAACCCAAATCGGATAAGTGCCAAATTGTGGGTTATCCTAGGGTAACCAAAGTATAGTACTTATACAACTCACACGAGAACAATTTAATTGTTGCTCGCCATGCGGTTTTCCTAAGAGAAATACCTATATGCAGTGGTAAGTGGGAGGAAAGTAAAACTCGATGAAAATCGGAGTAATACTGTTCTAGGCACCAATACCTTAAGGGAACACAAATAGTTCATCAAGGATGAAACTGTAGGACATGAGTCCAACCACACCAGAGACATTACAGGATGCAGCTAACAACTTGGAAGAACCCATGCAGTTGCCAACAGGGCCAATCACATGCCAAAGAGCAAAGAAGATCAAAGAGGCTTTTGCGGGACTAGCTCAGAGCTATGTGACCAGTTGCAGCAACCAAGTCAAGTGCACACCAGAGACACATATGGACATAACCAGAGAGGTCCCCAAGCTATTTCATTTGACCCAGATCAGCTCAGACTGAAGCATAGCAGAGCAGCTTCAGCACCAGCACCTTTTGACCCGATTTCACCCCATTTTGGGACTATGTTGAATTCGGCCAAATGGGGGCATTTTTTTCATTTGTGCTCAACATTTTGACTTTATTTATGATGTAATTAGCATGGTTGACTATGCCATTAGGCTTAATTATGCTTAGATTTGTACTTAGCCGGAAGCACGTCAATTTACTATAGCATGTAAGCACCTTAATTAGCTTAAGTGAGATTAGCTTCTAATCTTTGTTTTAAGTTTATTTAGGTGCAAAATGACCTTAATGGTCGTGGTTGAGGTGCTTGACTTAGGGCTTTTGGTAATTTTAGCTCTAGGGTCATTTTAGCCTTTTTACTCTTTTGTAGGAGGATGTGCTAGTTTGGGAGGATGATAGGAGTGGGAGATTTTCTGTGGATAGTGCCTGGAATGCCATGCGGTCTAGGGGAACCTTGATGCATTGGTCTCGAGTTGTTTGGTTCCGGAAGGCTATTCCCCGCCATTCCTTTCTTCTTTGGATGTCTATTCAGGGAGGCCTTTGTACTCATGATAGTTTGATGAGGTTTGGCATCTCTTCTTGCTCGCGTTGTATTCTCTGTGGTTGTTCAGTGAGGACATTGATCATCTTTTTTTCCAGTGTCTTTTCTCTTCGAGGGTATGGTCGTCTGTTCTGGCTATGTGTGGGTTAAACTGGAGACGCCGGGATTGGCGTCAGACTGTTGAGTGGTTATGTCAGTTCACCGATGCTTCTTTATGTCACCTATTGGTTCGTCTGTCCTTTGCAGCCTCAGTCTACCATATTTGGAGGGAGAGGAATGCTCGCACTCATGATATGCCTCTTCGGCCTGTTTCTACTCTTCTATTTGATATTGTTTTTGATGTTCGGAATCGTGCTAGCTTTTTACGCAAGGTGAAACCATCTTATGATAATAAATGGCTTCACCTTTCGTGGCACTTGCCCGATGACATCTTCTGTTGATCTTTTCTTGTAGCCTTTCGGCTTTTCTTCTAGGAGGGCTTGTCCTCTCTAGTTGCCTGGGGTATGCCCATTTGCTCTTTGTATAGTTTTCTTTTGGTTATAATACTTACCTTATCCAAAAAAAAAACCATTATTATATGACTCTTCTTTGTATTTTTGGACAACCAACGTAATATACAGAATTTTGAAAGAGAGAAAAGCTTGAGCTTTCCATGGCTATGGCCAAAACCTTGTTGAGGGAGGGATTCCCCTTTTCAAGTTCAAATTGACTTATCTAAGCTTGGCAACTTAGTGGCGTCTCCATTGCTAGCAAAATACAATCTGATTTCATGCTTGTGGTTATCATGGACGTGAGTTTCATGGTGGTTAGGGGCTGATCTTGGTTGGGTTTTGTTCCTACAAAATCAGTATTCAAAGTTCTTGGGGTTTTGAGAAAGATGCTTGGGGGTTTGCTTGGTTTCCAACCCAAGTGAGTTCTTGTCATTTGGTATCATGAGCTTAGGGTTCTGAGGTCTGATTTCCTATCCTTTTTTTTTTGTTTAATCTTGTATTCATCTTTGTTCTTTGTTGATTTAATTTCGGCATCAAGGTTTTACTTCCACCTTGATTCGGCCATTGTTGGATCTTGTTGTTTTTGCTGATTCTTGTTGATTTGTGATCAAAATATCATGAATAACATTCTGCCTTGAGTGTTTTTTTGATTGATCATGAGTATTTCTTTGAGTTAAGCTTTGGCTACTTAGGTCAAAATTGGGGCTTTTGTGTTATTTGCTGCTGAATCAAGTGTTTAGTTGTTAATTGTAAGTTACTAGGACGTGTTTAACACATTTTTATTAGTTATTAGTTTCAAAAATAAAAAAAAAATGGATCAGGTCAGATTCGGCCAAGGAAGAACCATCACCACCCTTGCTTTTTTTCTTGCCATATGCATGTCACTTAGCTTGTTTTCAATAGGTATTGTTCATATCTACTTTGAGAAAATCAGATTGCACTTCATTACTCCTAACATTTGCTTGAACTAGCTTGTTTGCAATCTTTGTGAAGTTGTTGCAATCTTGTGAATGTGAGGAAAACAAGTGTTTTTGAGTGTTGTGGTGAGGCATTTGAGTGAATGAGTGTTGAAACAAAATGAAATGATTATGGATTGATGAGGTCGTGAGACTCTTGAAGTTTACTTATGTTGTTGTGTTAACTTTGTGAGACAAGTCTGGTTGCTTTGTTACACATATTGCTGTGAGTAAGATGCTTGATGTGCTTATGTTGAAGCATGAATTAACAAGTGCGCTTGCTGATTTGCGTGAGCTATCATTAGCTTGACATTGGATTTGTGTTGAAATCATTAGCATGACATTGAAATGGAAGCACTCATGAGCTTGACATGGAAACTTGAGTAGCCATCATTGCATTTGAGAGGTGCTTGAAGGGGCAAGCTGCTGCATCACCAAGTTAATTGGAAAAATTGTTTAGTTGGTTTGTAACTTACCATTGCCGAATTGACATGCTTACTTGACCTACTTGTAAGCTACTTACGTAAGCAGCTGAGTCACCTACTTGTTTTGAAAAAAAAAAGAGAAAAAAAAAGAAAGAGAATTGGTCGCATTGTGCTTAGCTTGATTAGACCATTTGCAAGTTGATTGGATTGCTTTACATGAGTTACATTGATATTTAATTTGGTTTGTATTGGTTTGAGCTTGAAAGACTATATTTGTGTTATGGCCGAATTGAAATCCTTTGTGCTTCATTGTGTGTCATTGGAGTGTAAACACTTGTGAGTGTGTGTGAGAAGAAAAGAAAGGTGAGCTCAAACACTATAGCGAGTGACCACAAGATTGCTTCAGTGACATGTTGATTGCTTGCTTGCTTATTTATTGCATTTAGCTAACTCGTCATTCTTTCTTATTCTGAGCACTCTAGCTATAAGTTTCTTTCGATTGAGTCTCTGTGATTACTTATCTTATTTGCTTTATTCCACCTGCTCTATATATACATTGTGTTTCTGCTAGCTTGTGGACTACATCTTAGTTGACCATTCTGGGAATTGAGTTGATTTGTAATTGAATTGAGGAAGAACTCAATAGTGGTAAAAGGCAGTGAGTGTGAGCACAATATCGGGTAAAAGCCAATATAGTGCAAACACGAGTGGATTGAGATATAATTGAGTGTAAACACGTGAGATTGTGAGCTTGAGGGGATTTTACATATCGTATTTGACAAGAAACCCACTTGGATTCGAAATCCAAGCAAACCCCAAGCAACGGACAGAACCCCAAGAACCGCGAATATGATTTTGTAGAAACAAAACCCTTCCAAGGCCACAAAGAAGACCCACAAAGAACTTGCCCTTGAGAACCTTTAAGATGAATCCTTGTAGTGTTTTGCTAGCAATGGAGATGCCACTAAGTTTGCCAAAACTTAGATAAGTCGATTCAAACTTGAAAAGGGGAATCCCTCCCTTACAATAATTCGGCCATAGCCAAAGCTTTAAGCTTTTTGAGTTTACAAATTCGTTGGTTGCCTCAAATGAAGAAGAAAGTAAGCTTAAATATTGTTACAAAAAGAAACCCTAAAGGCATAAAGACAATAATGCCCCTAAAAACGAAAATACACAAATATCAAGTCTTTAAGTCTTTAAAAGCCTAAAAAGCTTTATTCTAAACTGATTTGGGCCAAGTGAAATGGCTTTGGGCCCTTTCCATCGAAGCCCACATGCGCCTCTATTTGTTGGTTGCAGCCGGCCATAAAACTCTGAACTAATCCCGCCATTGCTTCTCTGAGTCTTTTGGTCCTCTGCCTCGTAATTGGCCCTTCTGGTACTTGTAATGCGTCATTTGGTTTGTTGTCTGCCTGGATCATGTCATCCCCTCCCTCTTGAAAATGATGCGACCTCGAATCTGTACCTGCATCAAAAGAGTTAAGTCAGAAAACTTAAATGTAGCAGACACATTATACTTACCTTGTAAATCCAAGCTTGTATGCATTGTCATTAATCCGTTCCAAAACTTGAAATGGACCATCCCCTCTCGGTTGTAGCTTAGATTTACGTTGTTCAGGAAATCTCTCCTTGCGCAGTGGTACCCAAACCCAATCTCTAGGCTGAAATACCACACGCTTTCCTTCCCCTTAGCATGAGAAGCATATTGCTCATTCTTTCGTTGTATTTGCTCTCTTGCTTTCTTATGTATGTGCTTCACCAAATCGGCCTTCCTTTTTCCATCGAGCCCCGCGTGCTCATCAACAGGCAAAGGTAACAAATCCAATGGAGTTAGTGGCTGAAAACCATAAACAATTTCAAAAGGTGAAAATGAAGTAGAAGAATGAATGCTACGATTATATGCAAACTCAATAAATGGCAAACAATCTTCCCAACTCTTCAAATTCTTGCCAACTATAGTGCCCAATAATTGAGATAAAGTCCTATTAACTACCTCTGTTTGTCCGTCAAAAAAGTGATGACAGTTGAAAATCACTTGCTTTAAGGTCCTGGAATGCTCGCTCTTGCGCCTCGCCCCATTGAAAACCAACTGTCTTCTTTACTACCTCAGTCAATGGCGCGGCAATGCTACTGAAGTCCTTGACAAATCTCCTATAGAAGCTCGCTAACCCATGAAAGCTTCGGACTTCTGTCACTGTAGTTGGCGTAGGCCATTCCTGAATTGCCTTTACCTTCTCCACATCTACCTCGATGCCATCTGCACTCACAACAAAGCCAAGAAAAACAATTCTATCCATGCAAAATGTGCATTTGTCAGAGTTAGCATACAATTGTTCTTTTCGTAAAACATCAAGTACATGCTTCAAATGCATCACATGCTCATCTACTGTTTTACTGTAAACTAAGATGTCATCAAAATAAACCACAACAAACTTACCTAAAAATGCACGCATAACATGATTCATCAATCTCATAAATGTGCTAGGTGCGTTTGTTTGAAAGACCAAATGGCATAACTAACCATTCATACAAGCCATACTTAGTCTTAAATGCAGTTTTCCACTCATCTCCCTCTCTCATGCGAATTTGATGGTATCCACTCTTCAAATCAATCTTACTAAAAATTTTGGAACCATGCAATTCATCTAACATGTCATCTAGTCTAGGAATGGGGTGACGATACTTTACCGTAATATTGTTGATAGCTCGACAGTCAACGCACATACGCCATGTCCCATCTTTCTTAGGAACTAGAAGCACTGGTACTGCACAAGGACTCATGCTTTCCCTTACATACCCCTTGTCCATCAACTCTCGTACTTGCCTTTGTAGCTCCTTTGTCTCATCGGGATTACTCCTATAAGTCGGTCTGTTAGGAATGACTGCTACAGGTATGAAGTCAATCTGGTGTTCAATACCTCTAATGGGTGGAAGCCCACTAGGTATGTCCTCTGTCAGTACGTCACTGTAATCCTGCAAAAGAGATGAAATAGACACAGGAAGCAAATGGTCAGAGTTAGTAAAATAAATATGAGGCTCCTTATAGACTAACAATAACATGAGCTTGCTAGCCTTGAATGCTTTCCTTGCTTCTCCCTCACCCATGTAGAAACTCTTTTTAACTCTCTCTTTTGTTTTCCCCTTACGTTCACTCACACTCCCCTTGGAAACTCCCACGGCTTTGGCCTTATTTTTCTCACCAGATACACCACTCTCACTAGTCTCACCCAAGGTGGTGTTTCCCTTCGCTCTCTCTTTGTCAAGCTCAAGTTGCAACTTAACCTGATCTTCATGGACTTGTGCAGGTGTAAGTGGGTATAATGTAATGGGTTTTCCCTTATGCTGGAAAGAGTACTTGTTCTTGAACCCATCATGAATAACCTTCTTATCAAACTGCCACGGCCTGCCCAAAAGAATATGTCCTGCATGCATCGGTATCACATCACATAGGACATCATCTGTGTATGGCCCAATGGTAAAGCTCAACAGTACCTGCTTTGTCACACTTATCTCCCCACAATCATTTAACCACTGCAACTTGTAAGGCTTTGGGGTGTCTCAAGCAACTCAACCCCAATTGCTCAATCAAAGCTGTGCTAGCAACATTAGTACAACTGCCCCCATCTATGATCATACTACACCCCTTGCCATTCACACGGCACCTAGTATGGAATATGTTCTCCCTCTGCTGCACACTCTCATCCTCTACAACAAGTGCACTCAAAGTACGCTTGACAACTAAGGATAAGTTATCCAGCGGGTATGCAGCTCCCTCATGGTCACTAGCATCCTCCAACTCTGGCATCTCCTCCTCAACCTCACTATCGGTAGAGTACACCTCTCCACTCTTTTTATCAATCACTAAGGTACGCCTATTGGGACATTGTGAAGCATAGTGTCCCATGCCCAAACACTTGAAACACTTGACATCTTTAGTTCTAGCAGCTGCACCCTCAGGTTTTGGTCTAGTTTTGCTCGGTTCCGCAGCCTCTTTACCCTTGGCACTAGGTTCGGCCCTAGGCTTATTAAAGCCTCCACTGAATTCGCCTCTAGGCTTGTCAAAGCCTCCATCTCGCTTCTCATTCGGAACCCATTTCCCTTTCCATGCAGAAGTAGCCTGAGTACCAAAACTGGATGTTGACTTTTTCTTGAGTTGCCTTTCTATCTTGATAGCCATGTGAAGCATATCCTCCAAATCAACATAATGATGCAACTCCACCATGTTTGCAATCTCTCTATTCAAGCCCCCTAGAAACCGTGCCATAGTAGCTTCTGCATCCTCAACTACATTTGCCCTGATCATGGCAACTTCCATCTCTGTGTAATAGTCCTCAACACTTTTGGTCCCCTGATACAGATGTTGTAGTTTCTGATACAACTCCCTATAGTAATGGCTGGGTATAAATCTCTTTCTCATGAGACCCCTAAGTTCTGCCCATGTCTGAACCGGTCTCTCATAGTTTCTCCTCCGAGTAGAGACAAGCTGATCCCACCAAATCATAGCATAATCGGTAAACTCAATTGCTGCCAGACTGATCTTCTTCTCGTCTGAGTAGTGATGACAGTTGAAAATCAATTCTATTTTCTTTTCCCATTCCAAATAAGCTTCAGGATCATTCTTGCCTTGGAAGTTGGTATCTTGATCTTGATGCTACCTAGATCACCATCTACATCTCCTCGCCTACCATATCCTCTCCGATCATAATCCCCTCTTCTGGCATCAAATGCACCTCTATCACCAAACCGTCTATCCCTCATATCAAACCTCCTATTAGGCCTCCTATCATGCCCAGGCTGAAATCTCTCCTCCATATCATCAAAACCATCAGGATCATCAAACTCATTTTCAGCTTCCTCTTCATCTGGTGGTACATACTGTGGTGGTACTCGGCGAGGTGGCACATTGTGAGGTGGTGGTACATTCTGAGGTGGTGGTACTCTGGGACCGCTACCAGTTTGAATACTCTCTACACTCTTGGACAATCTCTCCAAAGCAGTATTCATGTTCTCCATCATATCTGTAAATTTTCTATCCAAAGCCTCAAGCTTTTCATCAATAGTTAGACCTGCCATCTCAACACTAAACAAACAGATTAGAAATAACAAGAAAGTAAAGCAAATATGTAAATCCTCACAATCTCACGTGTTTACACTTGAATGATATCACTCCACTCGTGTTTGCACTCTATTGGCTTTTACCCGATACTGTGCTCACAATCACTGCCTTTTACCACTCTTGAGTTCTTCCTCAATTCAAATATGAATCACACTCAATCCAAGAATACAAAACCAAGCGTAGTCCTCAAGCTAGCATGGAACACAATGAACCCAATAATATATATATATAGGGCAGGTGGAAACGAAATGTGAACAAGAATAGCAAGACGAAGACTCAATCAATAATACTTAAACTAGAGTATTTGTAATAAAGAAGTGAACAGTTAGCACAATGGAAAAAAAATAAGCATGCAAATTCACGGTCGTATGCAATTTCGGTAGAAAATTTGGCACCGCTATAGAAATTTTGATGGAATACCCTCCACGGGCACCTAAATGATAATATGGAACAAACTAGATTCAACCAAAAAAAAATCACTTTTTTTTTTTTTTGATAACGTCAGATGCTAAATGTGGTTCTGATTTCAGAGGCTGATTTAGGTTCTGATTTCAGAGGCTGGTTTTCAAAGCCTGATTTCAGAGTCTGATGATGGTCTGAATCCAGGGTCTGAATTCAGAGGCTGTTGGTCAGTGTCTGATTTCAGAGTCGAATAAGGGTCTGATTTCAGGGTCTGAATTCAGAGGCTAATTTCCAGAGGTTACTGGTTAGGGTCTGATTTCAGTGGCTATTGGTCTTGTCTGATTTCAGAGGTTACTGGTTTGGGTCTGATTTCAGAGGCTAAGTTTCAGGGTCTGATCTCAGAGGCTGATTCAATGGTTAAGTTTCAGGGTCTGATCTCAGAGTCTGATTCAATGGTTAAGTTTCAGGGTCTGAACTCAGAGTCTGATTTCAGAGGCAGATTTCAAAGGTTACGTTTTAGGTCTAATTTCAGAAGCTAAGATTTCAGGGTCTGATTTCAGACTTCACTTAGTTTTTCAGGGTCTGATTTCACACTTCACTAGGGTTTAGAAACAAAACACACAGCCGCCAAGAACATGCTTATTTCTTAAACATATGCTAAAGAACAGAATGACTATGACGAACTGATAGGAAGAACATAACAGAAGCCCAAAACTGGAAAAGTGATGAAGATGAACTGATATGCAACTGGAATGAACTGATATGCAGAACACACCAAAAACAGATCCAGAAATAAACAAAACAAAAACAGAATCAAGATCCAACAAGGACTGAAACGAAAATAACAAAGAACAAACACACCAAAAACAGATCCAGAAATAAACAAAACAAAAAAAAACAGAAACAAGATCCAACAAGAACTGAAACGAAAATAACCAAGAACGAAAATAAAAACAGAATCAAACAAAGAAAAGATAGGAAAATCAGACCTTGGAACCCTGAGCTCTGATACCAAATGACAAGAAACCCACTTGGATTCGAAATCCAAGCAAACCCCAAGCAACGGACAGAACCCCAAGAACCGCGAATATGATTTTTGTAGAAACAAAACCCTTCCAAGGCCACAAAGAAGACCCACAAAGAACTTGCCCTTGAGAACCTTTAAGATGAATCCTTGTAGTGTTTTGCTAGCAATGGAGACGCCACTAAGTTTGCCAAAACTTAGATAAGTCGATTCAAACTTGAAAAGGGGAATCCCTCCCTTACAATAATTCGGCCATAGCCAAAGCTTTAAGCTTTTGAGTTTACAAATTCGTTGGTTGCCTTCAAAAGAAGAAGAAAGTAAGTTTAAATAGTGTTACAAAAGAAACCCTAAAGGCAAAAAGACAATAATGCCCCTAAAAACGAAATTACACAAATATCAAGTCTTTAAGTCTTTAAAAGCCTAAAAAGCTTTATCCTAAACTGATTTGGGCCAAGTGAAATGGCTTTGGGCCCTTTCCATCGAAGCCCACATGCGCCTCTATTTGTTGGTTGCAGCTGGCCATAAAACTCTGAACTAATCCAGCCATTGCTTCTCTGAGTCTTTTGGTCCTCTGCCTCGTAATTGGCCCTTCTGGTACTTGTAATGCGTCATTTGGTTTGTTGTCTGCCTGGATCATGTCACTACACCAACTACAGTGACAGAATTCTGAAGCTTTCATGGATTAGCGAGCTTCTATAGGAGATTCGTCAAGGACTTCAGTAGCATTGCCGCGCCATTGACTGAGGTAGTAAAGAAGACAGTTGGTTTTCAATGGGGCGAGGCGCAAGAGCGAGCATTCCAAGACCTTAAAGCGAAGTTATGCAGTGCACCCATTTTAGCACTACCCAACTTCGAGAAGACATTTGAGATTGAGTGCGACGCATCAGGGTTAGGTATTGGAGCAGTTCTCATGCAAGAAAAGTGGCCAATAGCCTATTTTAGTGAGAAGCTGAATGGCGCAGCTTTGAGGTACCCCACGTATGAAAAAGAGTTATATGCGCTTGTGAGAGCACTTGAGACATGGCAGCACTACTTGTGGCCTAAAGAGTTCGTGATCCACACCGACCATGAATCATTAAAACACTTGAAGGGTCAAGGTAAACTGAATAAGCGACACGCAAAATGGATGGAATTCGTTGAGTCATTTCCATATGTTATACGCTACAAGCAAGGTAAAGAAAACATAGTGGCTGATGCATTATCTCGCAGGTATGTTTTACTTACTTCAATGCATGCACGGATGTTGGGATATGATTTGATTAAGGAATTATATGAGGGTTATTCTGATTTTGGTGAGATTTTTGCTACTTGTGCAAAGTCATCGTTTGGAAAGTTTTACATTCATAACGGATTCTTATTTAAAGCGAACAGGTTGTGTGTTCTTGCTTGTAGTATGCGTGAGTTGCTTGTGAAGGAAGCGCATTGGGGAGGTTTGATGAGGCAGTTTGGGATTACTAAGACTTTAGCTATTTTACATGAGCACTTTTATTGGCCTAAAATGAAACGTGATGTTGAGCGTATTTGTGATAAATGTCTAACATGTAAGCATGCTAAATCTAAATTAATGCCACATGGTTTGTATACTCCTTTGCCTGTACCTAGCGAATCTTGGGTTGATATATCGATGGATTTTGTGTTAGGTTTGCCAAGGACAAAGAGGGGTAGAGATTCAATCTTTGTTGTAGTTGATAGGTTTAGTAAAATGGCTCATTTCGTTGCATGTCATAAAACCGATGATGCTACAAACATTGCAGATTTATTTTTCAGAGACATAGTGCGACTCCATGGTATACCTAGGAGTATTGTATCTGATAGAGATGTTAAGTTCCTTAGCCATTTTTGGAAGGTGTTGTGGGCTAAACTAGGCACCAAACTATTGTATTCTACCACATGTCACCCAGAGACTGATGGACAAACGGAGGTAGTTAATAGGACTTTATCTCAATTATTGCGCACTATAGTTGGTAAGAATTTGAAGAGTTGGGAAGATTGTTTGCCATTTATTGAGTTTGCATATAATCGTAGCATTCATTCTTCTACATCATTTTCACCTTTTGAGATTGTTTATGGTTTTCAGCCACTAACTCCATTGGATTTGTTACCATTACCTATTGATGAGCATACAGGGTTAGATGGCAAAAGGAAGGCTGATTTGGTGAAGCATATCCATGAGAAGGTAAAAGAGCACATTCAATGAAAGAACGAGCAATACGCTTCTCATGCAAATAAGGGAAGAAAGCGTGTAGTCTTTCAACCTGGTGATTGGGTTTGGGTACACATGCGTAAAGAGAGATTTCCCGAACAACGTAAATCGAAGCTACAATCGAGAGGAGAT
The DNA here is from genome assembly GCA_019454045.1 of Zanthoxylum bungeanum. Lineage (NCBI taxonomy): Eukaryota > Viridiplantae > Streptophyta > Magnoliopsida > Sapindales > Rutaceae > Zanthoxylum > Zanthoxylum bungeanum. The sequence goes on from SKCR01039836.1 coordinate 41,368, forward strand.
GGACATTTTCAAGTCTTGGAAAGGATCAATGACAATGCATATAAGCTGGATTTGCAAGGTAAGTACAACGTCTCTGCTACTTTTAATGTTTCTGACTTAACTCATTTTGATGCAGGTTCAGATTCGAGGTCGAATCCTTTTCAACAAGGAAGGAATGACACGAGTCCAACCACACCAGAGACATTACAGGATGTAGCTAACAACTTGGAAGAACCCATGCAGTTGCCAACAGGGCCAATCACACGCCAAAGAGCAAAGAAGATCAGAGAGGCCTTTGCGGGACTAGCTCAGAGCTATGTGACCAGTTGCAACAACCAAGTCAAGTGCACACCAGAGACACATATGGACATAACCAGAGAGGTCCCCAAGCTATTTCATTTGACCCAAATCAGCTCAGACTGAAGCATAGCAGAGCAGCTTCAGCACCAGCACCATTTTCACCCGATTTCACCCCATTTTGGGACTATGTTGAATTCGGCCAAATGGGGGCATTTTTGTCATTTGTACTCGACATTTTGACTTTATTTATGATGTAATTAGCATGGTTGACTATGCCATTAGGCTTAATTATGCTTAGATTTGTACTTATCCGGAAGCACGTCAATTTACTATAGCATGTAAGCACCTTAATTAGCTTAAGTGAGATTAGCTTCTAATCTTTGTTTTAAGTTTATTTAGGTGCAAAATGACCTTAATGGTCGTGGTTGAGGTGCTTGACTTAGCGCTTTTGGTAATTTTAGCTCTAGGGTCATTTTAGCCTTTTTACTCTTTTGTAACCCTTATTATATGACTCTTCTTTGTATTTTTGGACAACCAACGTAATATACGGAATTTTGAAAGAGAGAAAAGCTTGAGCTTTCCATGGCTATGGCCAAAACCTTGTTGAGGGAGGGATTCCCCTTTTCAAGTTCAAATTGACTTATCTAAGCTTGGCAACTTAGTGGCGTCTCCATTGCTAGCAAAATACAATCTGATTTCATGCTTGTGGTTATCATGGACTTGAGTTTCATGGTGGTTAGGGGCTGATCTTTGTTGGGTTTTGTTCCTACAAAATCAGTATTCAAAGTTCTTGGGGTTTTGAGAAAGATGCTGGGGGTTTGCTTGGTTTCCAACCCAAGTGAGTTCTTGTCACTGTACCATAATCTTAGAATACACAAGAACCGCATAAGTCGGAGAGAGTCAGAAAACAACCAGGGAGGTATGGGTTTCTGATCTCACCTCATAAAGATGTCAATCTTATTGAGGAACACGAACTGACTTCGTATGAGGAAGTGATACAAGGTATCAACTCATATTATGGCAAAATGCCATGATGTCCGAAATGGATTCCATGTATACCAACCAAGTTTGGACACTGGTTGTTGTACCGAAAGGCATTGTGCCTATTGGTACTATATGTGTCTTCAAGTAAGACATACATGGATGGCAACATACCAACGTACAAAGCTAGGCTTGTAGCGAAAAGGTATCGTTATCAACATTGTGTCGATTACGACGAAACCTTTTACAAATTTCCATGGTTAAATCCATTTGGATAATGCTTGCTAATACTGCATGTTTCATTTATGAAATATGGCAGCTGAATGTCAAAATCGCTTTCCTTAAACGGAAACCTTTTGGAGGATGTTTACAACATCCTGACGGTTTGTCATACCAAAATGAGCAAACAAGATTTGCAAGTTAATTCGATCCATTGATGGATTGAAGCAAGCATTGAGTTCTTGGAACTATAGTTTTGATGTAATCATATTGGTATATGATTTAATTCAAAATGATAATAATTATTGTGTATATATAAGGAGGTTAGTGGGAGCGCACTGACAGTGATTGTCCTACATAATGATGATATATCATTTCTTGGAAATGACATTCCCATAATACAATCGGTGAAAGCTTGGCTTTCATGAAAAATTCTCCGTAGAATTCTTGGGAGAGACAACCTTTATTCTAGGAATAAAGATCTACTGGGTTAGATCTAAAGGTTGTTGGCACTCTCCGAGAACTCGTACATTGAAATAAATGTACGTGACCTGGTGTCTCATATGCTTTGAGCATATGGAGTCACAATCAGGCCAATCCAAGTGATAGTCACTGGATTGATGTTAAGAACATCCTTGAGTATCTTAGACGAACTAAGGATGTTGTCTTATACTATGGAGAATGAGAACTTGAAGTGACTGGGTTCACCTTTGCAAGTTTCATTACCGATAAAAATGATTATAAAGTCGTAATAAAGGTACTATATAGTTTGAATAACGGAACAGTGAGCTGGAAATCTTCCAAGCAAGATACTGTTACCGAATAAACAACAAAAGTGGAATATTGATGTAGCTGAGGCAGCAATAGAAGCACTTAGTATCTAAATAATCCTAATTGGATTAGGAGTAGTTATGTTAGCAGCTGAGCTAGGCTACATGACATGATCCAGGCCGACAACAAAACAAAAGACGCATTACAAGTACCAGAAGGTCCAATTACGAGGCAGAGGACCAAAAGACTCCGAGAAGCAATGGCGGGATTAGTTCAGAGTTTTATGGCCGACTGCAACAAACAAATAGAGATGCATGTGGGCTTCGATGGAAAGGACCCAAAGCCATTTCATTTGGCCCAAATCAGTTTAGAATAAAGCTTCATAGGCTTTTGAAGACTTAAAGACTTGATATTTGTGTAATTTCATTTTTAGGGGTATTGTTGTCTTTACGCCTTTAGGGTTTCTTTTTGTAACACTATTTAAGCTTACTTTCTTCTTCATTTGAGGGTAATCAACGAAATTGTAAACTCAAAATCTTAAAGCTTTGGCTTTGGCCGAATTATTGTAAGGGAGGGATTCCCCTTTTCAAGTTTGAATCGACTTATCTAAGTTTGGCACACTTAGTGGCGTCTCCATTGCTTGCAAAACACTACAAGGATTCATCTTAAAGGTTCTCAAGGGCAAGTTCTTTGTGGGTCTTCTTTGTGGCCTTGGAAGGGTTTTTGTTCCTACAAAATCAAATTCGCGGTTCTTGGGATTCTGTCCGTTACTTGGGGTTTGCTTGGATTTTGAATCCAAGTGGGTTTCTTGTCATTTGGTATCAAGAGCTCAGGGTTCCAAGGTCTGATTTTTTCTATCTTTCCTTTTGTTTGATTCTGTTTTTTATTTTGTTCTTTGTTATTTTCGTTTTAGTTCTTGTTGGATCTTGTTTCTGTTTTTGTTTTGTTTATATTATGGATCTGGTTTTGTTGTTCTGCATATTAGTTCATCTTTTATCATTTTCCAGTTCTGAATCTTTTTGTTCTGTTCTTCTTGTCAGTTCATCCTAGTTGCATATCAGTTCATCTTTATTACTTTTTCTAGTTATGGGTTTCTGTTCTGCACTTCCTATCAGTTCGTCATAGTCATTCTATTCTTTAGCATATGTTTAAGAAATAAGCATGTTCTTGGCGGCTGTGTGTTTTGTTTCTAAACCCTAGTGAAGTGTGAAATCAGACCCTGAAAAACTAAGTGAAGTCTGAAATCAGACCCTGAAATATTAGCTTCTAAAATCAGACCTAAATCGTAACCTTTGAAATCTGCCTCTGAAATCAGACTCTGAGATCAGACCCTGAAACTTAGCCTCTGAAATCAGACCCTGACCAGTAACCTCTGAAAATTAGCCTCTGAGAGTAAAAAAATGATTTTTTTTTTGTTGAATTTAGTTCGTTCCATATTATCATTTAGGTGCCCGTGGAGGGTATCCCATCAAAATTTCTCTAGCGGTGCCAAATTTTCTCCCGAAATTGCATAGGACCGTGAATTTGCATGCTTATTTTTTTTCCATTATGCTAATTGTTCACTTCTTTATTCCAAATACTCTAGTTTAAGTATTATTGATTGAGTCTTCGTCGTTGCTATTCCTGTTCGCATTTTGTTTCCACCTGTTCCATATATATTATTAGACCTTTGTGTTTCATACTAGTTTGAGGACTACATTTGGTTTGTATTCTTGGATTGAGTGTGATTCACATTTGAATTGAGGACGAACTCAAGAGTGGTAAAAGGCAGTGATTGTGAGCACAGTATCGGGTAAAAGCCAATAGAGTGCAAACACGAGTGGAGTGATATCATTCGAGTGTAAACACGTGAGATTGTGAGGATTTACATATTTGCTTTACTTTCTTGTTATTTCTAATCTGTTTGTTTAGTATTGAGATGGCAGGTCTAACTACTGATGAAAAGCTTGAGGCTTTGGATAGGAAATTTACAGATATGATGGAGAACATGAATACTGCTTTGGAGAGATTGTCCAAGAGTGTAGAGAGTATTCAAACTGGTAGCGGTCCCAGAGTACCACCACCTCAGAATGTACCACCACCTCACAATGTGCCACCTCGCCGTGTACCACCACAATATGTTCCACCAGATGAAGAGGAAGCTGAAAATGAGTTTGATGATTCTGATGGTTTTGATGATGTGGAGGAGAGATTTCAGCCTGGGCATGATAAGAGGCCTAATAGGAGGTTTGATAGGAGGAATGATAGGAGGGATAGACGATTTGATGATAGAGGTGCATTTGATGCCAGAAGAGGGGATTGTGATCGGAGAGGATATGGTAGGCGAGGAGATGTAGATGGTGATCTAGGTAGCATCAAGATCAAGATACCAACACTCCAAGGCAAGAATGATCCTGAAGCTTATTTAGAATGGGAAAAGATAATAGAATTGATTTTCAACTGTCATCACTACTCAAACGAGAAGAAGATCAGTCTGGCAGTAATTGAGTTTACCGATTATGCTATGATTTGGTGGGATCAGCTTGTCTCTACTCGGAGGAGAAACTATGAGAGACCGATTCAGACATGGGCAGAACTTAGGGGTCTCATGAGAAAGAGATTTATACCCAGCCATTACTATAGGGAGTTGTATCAGAAACTACAACATCTGTATCAGGGGACCAAAAGTATTGAGGACTATTACATAGAGATGGAAGTTGCCATGATCAGGGCAAATGTAGTTGAGGATGCAGAAGCTACTATGGCACGGTTTCTAGGGGCTTGAATAGAGAGATTGCAAACATGGTGGAGTTGCATCATTATGTTGATTTGGAGGATATGCTTCACATGGCTATCAAGATAGAAAGGCAACTCAAGAAAAATTCAACATCCAGATTTGGTACTCAGGCTACTTCTGCATGGAAAGGGAAATGGGTTCCGAATGAGAAGCGAGATGGAGGCTTTGACAAGCCTAGAGGCGAATTCAGTGGAGACTTTAATAAGTCTAGGGCCGAACCTAGTGCCAAGGGTAAAGAGGCTGCAGAACCGAGCAAAACTAGGCCAAAACCTGAGGGTGCAGCTGCTAGAACTAAAGATGTCAAGTGTTTCAAGTGTTTGGGCATGAGACACTATGCTTCACAATGTCCCAATAGGCGTACCTTAGTGATTGATAAAAAGAGTGGAGAGGTGTACTCTACCGATAGTGAGGTCGAGGAGGAGATGCCAGAGTTGGAGGATGCTAGTGACCATGAGGGAGCTGCATACCCGCTGAATAACTTATCCTTAGTTGTCAAGCGTGCTTTGAGTGCACATGTTGTAGATGATGAGAGTGTACAGCAGAGGGAGAACATATTCCATACTAGGTGCCGTGTGAATGGCAAGGGACGTAGTATGATCATAGATGGGGGCAGTTGTACTAATGTTGCTAGCACAGCTTTGATTGAGTGATTGAGGTTGAGTTGCTTGAGACACCCGAAGCCTTACAAGTTGCAGTGGTTAAATGATTGTGGGGAAATAAGTGTGACAAAGCAGGTATTGTTGAGCTTTACCATTGGGCCATACACAGATGATGTCCTTTGTGATGTGATACCGATGCATGCAGGACATATTCTTTTGGGCAGACCATGGCAGTTTGATAAGAAGGTTATTCATGATGGGTTCAGGAACAAGTACTCTTTTCAGCATAAGGGAAAACCCATTACATTATACCCACTTACACCTGCACAAGTCCATGAAGATCAGGTTAAGTTGCAACTTGAACGTGACAAAGAGAGAGCGAAGGGAAACACCACCTTGGGTGAGACTAGTGAGAGTGGTGTATCTGGTGAGAAAAATAAGGCCAAGGCCGTGGGAGTTCCCAAGGGGAGTGTGAGTGAACGTGAGGGGGGAACAAAAAAGAGAGTTAAAAAGAGTTTCTACATGGGTGAGGGTGAAGCGAGGAAAGCGTTCAAGGCTAGCAAGCTCATGCTATTGTTAGTCTATAAGGAGCCTCATATTTATTTTACTAACGCTGACCCTTTGCTTCATGTGTCTATTTCATCTCTTTTGCAGGATTACAGTGACGTACTCACAGAGGACATACCTAGTGGGCTTCCACCCATTAGAGGTATTGAGCACCAGATAGACTTCGTACCTGGAGCAGTCATTCCTAACAGACCGGCTTATCGGAGCAATCCCGAGGAGACAAAGGAGCTACAAAGGCAAGTACGGGAATTGATGGATAATGGGTATGTAAGGGAAAGCATGAGCCGTTGTGCAGTACCAGTACTTCTAGTTCCTAAGAAATATGGGACGTGGCGTATGTGCGTTGATTGTCGAGCTATCAACAATATTACGGCAAAGTATCGTCACCCCATTCCTAGACTAGATGACATGTTGGATGAATTGCATGGTTCCAAAATTTTTAGTAAGATTGACTTAAAGAGTGGATACCATCAAATTCGCATGAGAGAGGGAGATGAGTGGAAGACTGCATTTAAGACTAAGTATGGCTTGTATGAATGGTTAGTTATGCCATTTGGTCTCTCAAACGCACCTAGCACATTTATAAGATTGATGAATCATGTTATGCGTGCATTTTTAGGTAAATTTGTTGTGGTTTATTTTGATGACATCTTAGTTTACAGTAAAATAGTAGATGAGCATGTGATGCATTTGAAGCATGTACTTGATGTTTTACGAAAAGAACAATTGTATGCTAACTCTGACAAATGCACATTTTGCATGGATAGAATTGTTTTTCTTGGCTTGTTGTGAGTGCAGATGGCATCGAGGTAGATGTGGAGAAGGTAAAGGCAATTCAAGAATGGCCTACACCAACTACAGTGACAGAAGTCCGAAGCTTTCATGGGTTAGCGAGCTTCTATAGGAGATTTGTCAAGGACTTTAGTAGCATTGCCGCGCCATTGACTGAGGTAGTAAGAAGACAGTTGGTTTTCAATGGGGCGAGGCGCAAGAGCGAGCATTCCAAGACCTTAAAGCGAAGTTATGCAGTGCACCCATTTTAGCACTACCCAACTTCGAGAAGACATTTGAGATTGAGTGCGACGCATCAGGGTTAGGTATTGGAGCAGTTCTCATGCAAGAAAAGCGGCCAATAGCCTATTTTAGTGAGAAGCTGAATGGCGCAGCTTTTTTTTTTTTGGATAAGGTAAGTATTATAACCAAAGAGAACTATACAAAGAGCAAAGGGGCATACCCCAGGCAATAGAGAGGACAGGCCCTCCTAGAAAAGGCCAAAAGGCTACAAAGCCAATAGGCTACAAAAGAATCAACAAAAGATGTCATCGGGTAGGTGCCACGAAAGGTGAAACCATTTATTGTCATAAGATGGATTCACCTTTCGTAAGGAGCTAACACGATTCCGAACATCAAAAGAAAAATCATAAAGAAGAGCAGAAACAGCCCGAAGAGGCATATCATGAGTGCGAGCATTCCTCTCCCTCCAAATATGGTAGACTGACGCTGCAAAGGACAGACGAACCAGAAGATGACATAAAGAGGCTCCGGAGAACTGACAAACCCACACAACAGTCTGACACCAATCTCGGCGACTCCAATCTAACCCACACATGGCCAGCACAGACGACCAGACCCTTGAAGAATAGAGGCACTGGAAGAAAAGATGATCAATGTCCTCACTCGAACAACCACAGAGAATACACCGTGAGCAAGCAGAGATGCCAAATCTCATCAGACTGTCCTGAGTACAAAGGCCACCCTGAATAGACATCCAAAGAAGAAAGGAATGACGGGGAATTGCCTTCCGGAACCAAACAACTCGAGACCAATGCAACTGGGGTCTCCTTGACCTCATAGCATTCCAGGCACTATCCACAGAGAATCTTCAGTTTGTATCCTCCTCCCAAACCAGCACATCCTCCCTCAAACTAGAAGGAGACGGAAGATGAGACTGAGCCAAATCAATAAGAGCAGCAGATGTAGATGGGGGCCATTGCCAAGCAGAATCGGAGATAATGGATGCAACTGTAGCCATTCTATCCAAGCCAGAATCATAAATCACTCTCTCGCCCAACGTGTCCACAATCGGGCCAACAGGATGCCAATAATCAAACCATAATAACGTCTTCTCACCATTCCCAATCCTCACTCTCATCCGCCGACGGGACCAAGAACGAAGCTCCAAGATCTTACGCCAACTCCAAGAGCAATCTGAAGGACAAGGGACCTCCCAAAAACTTCTCCCCCGCAACAAATAAGAGTGAACCCAACTCGACCATGAGGAAACTTGGCCAGAACAAAGAAACCAAATATGTTTAACAATAGCCGCTCTATTCCAAGAATCCAAACTCTTTATCCCCAGCCCCCCCTCCTGAAGAGGTAAACAAACTTTGCTCCAAGCCACTCTCGCCCCAGAAGAGGTAAGCGCACTACCCTTCCAAAGGAAAGAGCGTAGAATCGTCTCCACCTTCCTCACAACAGACTTTGGAAGAATAAATAAAGAAGACCAATAAACTTGAATGGAGAACAAAACTGACTTAATAAGCTGAAGCCGACCTGCATAAGAGAGAAACTTACTACTCCAACTCTTGGCACGCAGAATAATACGATCCACAAGAGAAGCACAATCAGAGGCCCTGAATCTAGTAGAGATCAACGGGACTCCCAGATACCTCACTGGAAGATTCCCAACTTGGAAACCCAAAATGTGACACAAGTGGCCTAGAAGGGTAGGAGAGATACCAGAAGAGTTCGTGATCCACACCGACCATGAATCATTAAAACACTTGAAGGGTCAAGGTAAGCTGAATAAGCGACACGCAAAATGGATGGAATTCGTTGAGTCATTTCCATATGTTATACGCTACAAGCAAGGTAAAGAAAACATAGTGGCTGATGCATTATCTCGCAGGTATATTTTACTTACTTCAATGCATGCACGGATGTTGGGATTTGATTTGATTAAGGAATTATATGAGGGTGATTCTGATTTTGGTGAGATTTTTGCTACTTGTGCAAAGTCATCGTTTGGAAAGTTTTACATTCATGACGGATTCTTATTTAAAGCGAACAGTTGTGTGTTCTTGCTTGTAGTATGCGTGAGTTGCTTGTGAAGGAAGCGCATTGGGGAGGTTTGATGGGGCATTTTGGGATTACTAAGACTTTAGCTATTTTACATGAGCACTTTTATTGGCCTAAAATGAAACGTGATGTTGAGCGTATTTGTGATAAGTGTCTAACATGTAAGCATGCTAAATCTAATTAATGCCACATGGTTTGTATACTCTTTTACCTGTACCTAGTGAACCCTGGGTTGATATATCGATGGATTTTGTGTTAGGTTTGCCTAGGACAAAGAGGGGTAGAGATTCAATCTTTGTTGTAGTTGATAGGTTTAGTAAAATGGCTCATTTCATTGCATGTCATAAAACCGATGATGCTACTAACATTGCAGATTTATTTTTCAGAGACATAGTGCGACTCCATGGTATACCTAGGAGTATTGTATCTGATAGAGATGTTAAGTTCCTTAGCCATTTTTGGAAGGTGTTGTGGGCTAAACTAGGCACCAAACTATTGAATTCTACCACATGTCATCCACAGACTGATGGACAAACAGAGGTCGTTAATAGGACTTTATCTCAATTATTGCGCACTATAGTTGGCAAGAATTTGAAGAGTTGGGAAGATTGTTTGCCATTTATTGAGTTTGCATATAATCGTAGCATTCATTCTTCTACATCATTTTCACCTTTTGAAATTGTTTATGGTTTTCAGCCACTAACTCCATTGGATTTGTTACCTTTGCCTGTTGATGAGCATGCGGGGCTACATGGAAAAAGGAAAGCCGATTTGGTGAAGCACATACATGAGAAAGCAAGAGAGCAAATACAACGGAAGAATGAGCAATATGCTTCTCATGCTAATAAGGGAAGAAGGCGTGCGGTATTTTAGCCTGGAGATTGGGTTTGGGTACACATGCGCAATGAGAGATTTCCTGAACAACGTAAATCTAAGCTACAACCGAGAGGGGATGGTCCATTTCAAGTTTTGGAACGGATTAATGACAATGCATACAAGCTGGATTTACAAGGTAAGTATAATGTGTCTGCTACATTTAATGTTTCTGACTTAACTCTTTTTGATGCAGGTACAGATTCGAGGTCGAATCCTTTTCAAGAGGGAGGGGATGACATGATCCAGGCCGACAACAAAACAAAGGATGCATTACAAGTATTAGAAGGTCCAATTACGAGGCAGAGGACCAAAAGACTCAGAGAAGCAATGGCGGGATTAGTTCAGAGTTTTATGGCCGACTGCAAATAACAAATAGAGATGCATGTGGGCTTCGATGGAAAGGGCCCAAAGCCATTTCATTTGGCCCAAATCAGTTTAGAATAAAGCTTCCTAGGCTTTTGAAGACTTAAAGACTTGATATTTGTGTAATTTCGTTTTTAGGGGCATTGTTGTCTTTACGCCTTTAGGGTTTCTTTTTGTAACACTATTTAAGCTTACTTTCTTCTTCATTTGAGGGTAATCAACGAAATTGTAAACTCAAAAGCTTAAAGCTTTGGCTATGGCCGAATTATTGTAAGGGAGGGATTCCCATTTTCAAGTTTGAATCGACTTATCTAAGTTTGGCACACTTAGTGGCGTCTCTATTGCTAGCAAAACAATACAAGGATTCATCTTAAAGGTTCTCAAGGGAAAGTTCTTTGTGGGTCTTCTTTGTGGCCTTGGAAGGGTTTTTGTTCCTACAAAATCAAATTCGCGGTTCTTGGGGTTCTGTCCGTTGCTTGGGGTTTGCTTGGATTTCGAATCTAAGTGGGTTTCTTGTCACTACAGCACATGCTAAAGAATTAATGGTCTCATCAACGATGCAAATATATACTTCAACTATTCATCTGATTAGTTCGGATCATACATCGTGGCGATGTGATGATCGAATAAATCGCATCAGATGATAACTTTGCAAATCCGCTGACGAAAGTAGTTTCTCAGTAGAAGTTTGAGCGAACCGTACATAGTTCAAGTGTAAGACACTTGAGTGATTGGCTATAGGCCAAGTGGGAGATTGTTGGACAATTATGACCCATAGCACCACTATTTGTACAGAACATGGTGTTGTTGTACAAACTAACTATGTGACAAAGGAAATTGCTCTTTTATCATTTGTAATTGGATTACCGGGATATATAAATGATAAAAGTCCATATGATTAGTTCTGGATTGAAAAGATATGAGACAGTATCAATCCATGAAGGTTTAATCATTAAAACATCACTAGTCGGAGTATTATCGAGATTGGACATCGATAATGCGGAATAGACTAGTATTACACTTGTGCGCGTTGTGGGAGCATATAACATCATAGTTCTCATATATTTGGGTATTGGATACTCATGCAAGTGTAGAAGGTTGTGTTTACCAATGATACGGAAACAGCTTCGCTCTGGATAGACCCCTCGAAATTCCAATAGTAGTATGACTATGTGTCTATGGAAGTCCGAATCAGGGTATGTGTATTTGGTCTTAACCTGAGACTTGCACCGCTAATACTTGCGACAATCAATATACTTTGGTTTTGGTCGTCCAGGACTTTAACAGGTTCTGTGTACGCCTCTTCTGGGTATATTGAGAATCATAGTGTTTTGGGTGTGATGTCAAGATGGAAGTATCACTTCAGTCATAGTGAAGATGATGATCAAGTAGGATACATAACTGGTGCTCTTATATGTTACAGCTATCGGGATAATATGACTAGGTCATGATTCCGATTATAGAGACTAGTTACCAGAGATCTGACATGTGCTTCGTACGGGGCAGACACAATTCCAGCCCCAGGCCTAGCACGTGACATCTGATACTGGATCGCAATACGCAATACGATGTATACTACGCCTGATATAGATTACATATTCCTTTAAGAATATTTCTGGAGAATTGGGTAGGCACGGTGCTTTGCTAGAAGCCAACCATGTCTTGTAAATCGGTAAAAATGTAGTACTATGTACGTACGTGTTCGAATAGTCTGACGACCGGATTTACTACCAACATATCCGGGGATCTCATGGGTCGTTCCCGAAGATTCACCGATGACGTATGACTCGCACATAATTAATCTGGGATTAATTAGTAGAGAGAGAAAATTGATCTAGGATTAATTACAGAGATATTTTATCTGGGATAAAATATTATTTAAAGAGAGAACGATTAAATTAGAATTAATCGATAAATTAATATATTCGATATATTAAACGAAATTGGATTTCGACGCGGAATTAAAATTGGATTTTAATTCGGGCTAACGAGTTAATTTAGAATTAATTCGCTAGCGATGTGAATAGTAATTTTGCTAGGCATAATTATTTAATTAAATTTGATTTAATTACTGTGGACAACAGAACTTGGGCGACGCTGTTCTAGGCTCGCGGCCTAGTTGGGAAGTACGAAATAACATGGAGTCGCCACCCGATGTGAACCGGGAAAATGTGATTTAAGGCCGCACTCACCCCTCGCAAGGGAAGACCTCAAACCGTTGGCTTCGGAATGGTCCCTTACTTATGTCACTTGTAATGAAGGATTTATGTAATAATTTAACCAGGCCTAAGTAACACTTATTTCCAAGAGTATCATGCTTCTAACTCTACATGCAGGGAATTAGTCATCACAACATGCAACATCACATGGCAATCTCATGAACATTTCTCGATCATGAAGACTAAGAACAACCTAATCATGCTTGAGTACTATCTCATGAACCTATTAACCAAATAACATGCTAACAGCCTAATCATGCTTGAATATCTTCCCAAGAACACATAGAATGGATAAATGCAGGAATACAAATAATATGATTGGCTACATAATACAAGAAAGATCAACCAAGAGGCAATTATGCATGAATATGATAAGACAGACTCAGTTCAGTGTGTGCGCGTTCGTGTAGCATTCGTAAACGCGTTCGAACGGTAAACAGAAGGTTCGCGTTCGTGTGGCGTTTGATAACGCGTTCGAACGGAAATGAAACAGAATGCTCACGTTCGTATGGCGTTTTTAACGCGTTCGAACGGAAATGAAACAGAATGCTCACGTTCGTATGGCGTTTGTTAACGCGTTCGAACGGAAATGAGACCTGATGCATGATAAGGCAAAATGCATGCGCGTTCAAGTTGCGTTCGTAAACGCGTTCGAACGGGAACAAACCTGATGCATGAAATGGGACGCAATACATAAACAATAAAATAAAGGGGCACGGCGAAGTACTGCCGTAAAGGTGGCCTTTTGGGGCTCTTGATCTCTCAAAGAGAGGACCTTTAGACCACATATTAAGCCCATGCGCGTCACATCACAACACATGAAATAAAGACAACAAAGTGTAGGACTTCGTATGCCCAATTGAACGTACATTCAACCCAAACACACTTCGTCCGGCGCGGCGAAGTAGTGTCACAAAGGTGGCCTTTTAGGCTCTTCGTCTCTCAGATAGAGGACCTTTGGACTAACTCACTAAGCCCATGCGCTCGATCGCATCATACATACAAAAATAGAGCCAATCATATCAAAACCAAGTATGCCAGATTGAACACATCTTACATCCAATCCGACACACATCAACCGGCGCGGCAAAGCATCGTGGTAAAGGGTTTTAACCCCTCCCCATAAGGGATCTTTCATTTCACTTACTAAGCCCATGCGCTTGATTGAACCATGCATAAAAAGATAAAGACAATAATATCAAACTAAGTATGCCCGATTGAACGTATCTTGCATCCAACCGAACACACATCAACCGCGTGGCAAAGCATCGTGGTAAAGGGCTTTAACCCCTCCCCATAGGGGATTTTCATTCCACTTACTAAGCCCATGCGCTCGATTGAATCATGCATAAATAAACAACAAACAGAATTCAAGTGACGAAAAATAAACAAAAGCAACACAAAACAAAAGAGGGTGCCGTTTACTCAAGCGGTACGTGGAGTTGGTCCCAAGTACAGACCGCACTACCGCCATTCGGATTCGGCTACGGATTTACGTCTGGGTTTCCATCCTATATACCACAAGAGACGACACTCTTCCATTCATCCAATACCCACAACACACATCATACACAAACAAGATTTAACAAACAAGTAAAATACAATCAAAATAATAACAAAAATCAAATAAAGATGAGTGTGAAAAGTACCCTCAGGTCTAACCTTTTAAGCCGTCTCTCGGACTCGCGTTTCACGAAGATCGGAAGGGTAAAGCTCCGCAACTTTTCTGGTTCACTGGTTTGCCTTTTCCTTCGCTGTTTTTGCCGCTCAAGCTACTGTTTCGAGTCCGTTTTGCTGCTGTTTCCTTGTGGTTTCGCTGGGCCGTTTCCTCTGTATTCTTTTGCTTACTTTTTTTGGTGTGTTCTTCCTGTAATTTTCCTGTGTGTTCTGTATAGCTAGCTAGCTAGCGGTGAGAAGTTGGTGAAGGGTTGTTTATATAGAGAAGGGCTAGGCTTGACAAGGAAAGGGATTTGGCTAATTAAAGAGGGATTTGATTTGGTGTTGGATAAGGAAAGTTAGATTGAGGGGGGGACAAATCTTGGCTAGATAGGGAAGGGAATATTTAGTTTATGTTGATTAGGCATACAATATTTTAAGTTTGGGATAATATATTGGTTGATTGATTTTAACTTGGTATGATTTATTTGATTGGTTTAGATTATGTAAATGTTTTAAATATTTTATTTAATTGACTTTTAATTTAATTAATATTTGATTTAATTAGGATGTGTCTTATGGGCTTGGTGAGCTAATTGGGCTTGGGTTGAGGCTAGCAGTAGAACCAGAATTACCGACACCGTTCGAACGCCAACTCGAACGCTACACGAACGTCCGCAATCTGCCTGACGTTCGAACGAAGTAACGAACGCAGCACTAACGAAGAAGCTTGTTTATTCTGAATTTCCCCTTCCGATATCCGTTTCCCGTGACTTTCGTGACTCAAAAGGTAGTGCCTCCAAATGAGACTCATCATCGGGTTTCACATGTAAAAATACAATGCCTACAATTACGTCGCAACTGAAAATTCGTTAATTCAGAATTAGCGAACCCGAGCCCGGGAGTGTTTGCGGGCCCACTCGCATTTCGAATCAAGTGCGGCCCGCAAGTCACATCATGCGTCACATCATTAGTCAATCAAGTGATGGAAGTCACATCACTTTGAGTGATGTGATGCTTGTCATCATTGATTGATGTAAGTGGTTGGAGACTTTAAAGTCTTGTACCAAAATTTTGGATTTATTTTTGGTATTAGTTTTTAGAAAACAAATACAACTCATTCTCTTCCTCTCTCTCCCTTCTACATTCGGCCAAGGGCCATTCTTTCTCCCTTTTGTTTTCTCCATTGCCGAGAACAAGAAGAAGCTTAAGGGAATTTTGTGGCAAAATTTCCAAGTGCTAGCACACTAAAGGAGTCTAACAAAGGTGATAGGGAAACTCATTCATGAGCATGGAATCCATTTACAAAGCTTAGAGTTTGGAACACTCAAATGGAGGTTGACCAAAAATCAAAGGAGCACAAAGAGGGCTTGGCCGAGAGCTTCCATGGAGGAGGAAAAAGTTGTATGTTCTTCGCATCGTAAATCTGTTCATTTTAAGTATGATTTCGCCATACTTCTTTATTGTATTCACATTATTTTCATTGCTTGAATGATCTTGGGACTATAGTAGAAACCCAACATTATATACATACTCTGATGGACAAAAGGGTATTTATCTTCCTTATCAATAATAAAGTATGTAATATGATAATTAATAGAGGGAATCACACAAATTTAGCTAGCAC
The DNA here is from genome assembly GCA_019454045.1 of Zanthoxylum bungeanum. Taxonomy (NCBI): domain Eukaryota; kingdom Viridiplantae; phylum Streptophyta; class Magnoliopsida; order Sapindales; family Rutaceae; genus Zanthoxylum; species Zanthoxylum bungeanum. The sequence goes on from SKCR01039836.1 coordinate 57,379, forward strand.
TACCCTTGTGGAAAAATTGGGATTACCATTGATACCTCTTGATAGACCTTATAAGTGGATGAGTGATTTCGGAGAGTTCGATGTTGCTAAGCAGGTTGTGGTAAATTTTGCAATTTATGTTGACCAAATAGTTTATGACGTGGTTCCTATGTGTCATACGCATATTTTATTGGGTAAGCCTTGGTATAAATTCAATAAAGTAGTTTATGATATGGATAGGAATATGTACAAATTTAGGTGTGGTGAAAAAATTATCAAGCTTGCTCCTTTAACCCTACAAGAGGTCTATAAGGAAGAGTTATACATGCAAAGGAGTGAAGAAGAGTGGGCTAAAAAGAAAAGTGTGATTGCTGAGTTTGGAATGTTACTATGAGAGCTTCCAGAGTTGATAGAGAAAAAGACATTAGTAAAATGTGAAGTAGAGAATGATATAAACGCAGTCTTGAGTAATGAAATGAAACATGTTGATGTTTCAATAAATAAGAGTGAGGTGGCTAATAGTGTTGATGATAGTGATGATATTGATGTGAGCGATAACATTAGTGATCATGATTTGGTTTTTCATGATGCCAATGAGGTGCTTGACGTTATTGTTAAGGGTGATATTATATGGAGCAATCTGATGTTGGTTGTGAGGACATGAGTCATGATGTGCAAAAAGTACATGTGGCCGAATATGTAGGGTGTGATCAGATCGTGGATGAGAGTGTTGATTGTTTGAGAAAGCGACATAGGCATGTTGAGTTTGTTTTAAATGAGATTTCAAATGTGAATCCAGGTGGGAATCTCTTTGACGTTGCAAGTGGAGTTAAGAATGAGAGTAGCAATGGAGAGATTGAGAGTGAAAAAATATTGACAAAAAGTCATTCATTCGCTTTATTGACTTTTGCTCACCTTAACCATTTTTTTTTCATGTGATTTTCTTTTATTCCAGGATTCTCGTCCTATTGATCTTGTCATTTTTATCTATGACCCGGGTTCGGATTCGAGGTCGAATCCTTTTCAAGCGAGGGATAATGATGTGATCCAGAATGAGCTCTGTTTGTTAGGCCAAGTTAACTTGAAGTTGTGGCTGATTGCATGGCTTGGTCAGATTGGTGTATTTGGGCAATTTTGGTAGATTTGGAAGATTCCTTGGGATCTGGACTTTGGTCCATGCATGAGACTTTATATGAAAGCTTTATTATGTCTAAATCAAGAATAAAATGGGTTTTGTACGTGCATGGTGGGATTTGCGCAGTCATCGTAATTTAGACGTAATTTTCTCGTCTGATGTCCGATTTTGGTGATTCAAGTTGCATTGGAAATAGAACTCGAAGCTCTACAACTTTGTAGCTTACATCAAAGTCCATTTCGGACTTCTTCTTGGTCAAAATGAGGACGCAAAATACCCCTATAGTTTTTATATTTTAACTTTTTTTAAGGTTATGTGTTGTTTAAGTGCTGGGCTGAACTTTAATTATATTACAAAGCCCATGCACGAAATTTTAAAGTATTTTATATGTTATTGGTTTTATTTTACTAGGGTTTTATTATATTTGGGTAGAATTAGGGTTAGCCACCTATTTAAATGGGCAATATTCATTGTAATTGGGAATTAAATAAGAATATATCTTTTTACAAACAAAGTGACTTGTGTCATCTTGAGGAAGTGGATTCTTCCTTGTTTCTACGGAACAAAAGCTTATCAACGTGTGGCAAGCGTTCTGGCGCTGTATTGCTGTTCAAGATTCTCCAAAGAATTAAAGAAAGGTTCTTAAGGGCAAAGTTCCTTAAGGGTTGGACTTGATCTTGGAAGAATTTTGTTCTTACAAAATCAAGATCCGCGGTTCTTAAAACGAAATCTAATTCTTTCTGAAAATTCAAGGTTCTAAAAACTAAAATTCTTCCCAAAAATAATATTTTCTAATCTATTCTGGAAAATATTTTATGAAAACTCTTTCATAAAACTTATCTTTTTCGAAAATTATGTTTCTGGAAATCCATTTCTGAAAATCTAATTCTGAAAAATCTGTATTTGAAAAATCAATATCTGAATATTTGGCGCATGGGGGCGTTACATCTCACCGTCCCCCATACGCAAAATCTAGTTGTTTTGGGGCGTTACGTCTCATCTTCCCCGAAGCCATGGAACTGGAGTTTGGTGTGCGGATCTATGCTACCCTCCAGACTTAGAATATGGGATCTAGGGGCATCTATCATCCCTAGTCCTGAACTGCGTGTGCACACGATATCTGTGTCCATCAATTCCATATTTGTATCAAGTTATATCTGAGGTGGGTTTTTCTCCCACGTCTCCAAAAATCATAAAAACTCAAGTTTTGAAAATCATTTATTTCTAAAAGTATTTCTCAAAACGTTCACATTTATAAAACGACTGGAAATACATTTGGCTAACGCCCTATGTGCTGAAAAGTAAGTTTCGAATTCAAATCAATTCAAAAATGTAAGTAAATACAATTGAGAAAAGGGTACATTATCTGATTAATCTATAAGGCCTTTGATTCCTAGATGCGATTGGGGAGTCTCATGTGGAAAACGAATCCATACTTGAATCATGATTCATCTTCTTCCATTAGATTCCATAAGCTTTATTTCTTCTTTCTAGACATGGTCTAGGTTGGATTTCTTCCATTTCTCTCCCAAGATTTCTTGTGAAGTTTTAATTCCCCCTCTCTATCTTTTCTTCTCATTTTCGGCTTATCCCTATGATTTTTTGGCGGTTGGTTGTCTTTGTTTATTTTATTGAATAACTTGGTTGTTTCTAGAGGAGTCTAGGGAGTTTAAGAGATATTTTAAGGTTATTGGGCCATTAGCAATTATTGGACCAAAATGAGAAAGACTATGGGCTTATGGATCAAAATGGAAGTTTCGCTCTGAATTTGGAAAAACTGCCAACATAAAAGTTGTAGATCTTCAACTTAGATTTCCAGTGATATAAAACTTGTAAAAATCAGTGATCGTATGAAAAAGTTATGCTCTCAATACTAAGGGTTGTCCGGGTTGCATCTTAGGCTAAATTCCATATCGAAACTGCTGGGAATTATCGAATACCCTATAAAGTAATTTCATTAGCACGTACATGCTAGAACATGATGTATATCATGTATCATAACTTCTATAATGTAATACTCGTCGAAATTACCGGGTGTTACATATAGTAACAGTAGTAAAATGTTATTTTTGACTTGATTTTGCTCAACATTTGGGAAAATGGTCAACATAAAAGTTGTGGATTTCGATCTTAGCTCTCCGATGATATAACATTCACTGAAATTAGACATTGTATGGAAATTTTATGGCTAAAATACTAAGGGATGTTCTGTATGGAAGGGAAAAATAATTTCATACTGGAATTGCAAA